>QEIL01000116.1:0-114928 GCA_003116535.1 Paecilomyces niveus
ACACTCATATTGGGTTGTATGGTGGTGAAAAGCTTCAAGAATCAAGGTGTTGGTTTTCAAGGGTTGTCGGCGGGCAACCGGCCGACTCGGTGTTATGGCCGACTCGGTGTTAGATTACGTTATCTCTACCATGGGACAAATAGTCTAAGTTCCTATTCAGGAAAAGCGTCATCTTGAACCTAACATACTAAGGTGCGGACTCAATGAAGTCATAGCAGAAGTCATAGCAGAGTCCTCCAGAGCCATTTTCACCTTGTATCCTATATGGTTTCAGGATGAGATTACCGCAAGTCTTTGAATGGTATACCTATCCACTGGGAGGTTTCCCTGAGGCCGTGAGCCTCGTGATAACACAAAAATGAAGCAGAACTGGACGAGTACACCCAGTGAGCATGCAGCTGATCTTTACCGAATTCCCTTGGCAGACAGGGAAACCTACACCGACTTACATACCGTCATGGATTTCATCGGAACGAAGTTTGAGATTCTTACGGCAGGACGTTCACAGTATATTGCCGTCACATCTGTCTCCGCTGTGAACTTCAAGGAGTTTGACAGGAACTGAGAGCGTTCCCGTGTCACCGAGTTGTATTCCTGTTAGCTATCAATGAAAATATCTAGAAAATTAAGTTTGAAAGGTGGGGGAATGTGAATCATATCGTAGAATGTGTACAAGAGATTACAGTCGTTACAGAAACGAAAGGGCTACTAATGCCCCCCTTGATCCCTTGGGACTGATTTTCGATGAAGTATCTATCTTTCCAGGGATAGCAACAGAGTCGATCTCCTTTTCTGTGCATGATCTGTGGATTTTGCACGTAATACCCTGACTGGTGAAGTTTAGATGCCTGTAGCTTCCCTATCCTGAGGCCAGCCAGAGATGTTGATTCAGATAGAATAGTGTTGTTGCTGATCAAGAAATTGCCACAAACTATAAGAACCGTAATAGAGAGCAATGTGACTAGAATTCTTCAGCCCGAATTGAATGCTTCTGCCTTCGTCATCGATACCTAGACTGGAGTTACCGATGTAGAGACTGGTGGAGAGCCGAGGTATTCCTTTTGCATCACGCTGAGTGGTTCCGGCGTTCAGGAACAACAAGTGTTGTTCCCGCGGGATTTCGGGCATTTTGGCCCGCTTTCCGCCTTTAGTCCGCCTTCCCCAACCGCTGCTCCAGACCAATTATTATGCCGCCTGGAAGAGCTGTTCTCTCTCCGTTCGCCTTGGTGGTTCTCTTTTAAGTGGTGTTGAGACGACGAGCGGGGTTCTCCTTGCGCGGTTCTTTCTTTTTCTTTGTCTAGTTATTATTATAGAAGCAGGAACGCGTCGGCAGTGAGCGCATCTGCGATGCTCTTACTCCGGTCTAGGGCCGCACTGAGTGCCCTACCACAAGTCCCCACCTCAACTAGATCCTTATCGGCTCCGATCAGAGACTGGAATCTTTATAAGGCGCGAAACCACGCGGTTGTCCTCATTGATTCTGGCTCTCTGCGTACTCCACGTGGGTCCTTGAACAGACCGTACTCGACTGGTAGGTGTTATCCGGTTTCCCGACAATTGCTCGGTAGCAATCGTACTGCCCGAAGTTGCAAGTCCACCGACGTTGTTTTACATGGCACTGATGCTAACTATTCACGTCAGAAGCAGCAGGTGTTGCGGAATCGCAAACTCCTAAGTCCTCTTCTCGTTTGCGCCGTGCACTCGGTTTTACGTCTGTTGCAGTCGTCGCATTCGTAGCCGGCTTCGTCTATCCTAATTACCGCGCTGTGTCTCGCATGATGGCGACCCCCATTCCCACAGATCAGGAGACCCTCACGCTCTTTCAGCCGCCAGATGAGTTCTCGCGTGAGGTTAATGATTTCATAAAGAATCATCACCTGGCAGAGGAGCTGCGTGCGAACCCCCTCTTCACGGAGTCCCGGCCACACTTGAAGATCCCCGAGGAGATGCGCCGACGAAATCTCACCGCGGGCACACTGGCAGGACCGGACAGGATCGTTGTACCGCCGTACATCTGGAGCGAGAAGGGTGGAAAGAGTATGGTGTCCATATTCTACCTGGGCCCTGATGTGTGCGGTCATCCGGGGATCGTCCACGGCGGTATGCTGGCTACCCTCCTCGATGAGAGTCTGGCCAGATGCTGTTTCCCTGCGCTGCCGAATGGTGTAGGCGTCACCGCAAATCTGAACATCGATTACCGGCGACCAGCACAGGCGAATTCATATGCTGTTCTGAGAGCAGAGACTGTCAAAGTCGAAGGACGCAAGGCCTGGGTGGAAGGTCGCATTGAGACGCTTCCCGAAAAGGGTGAGGAGCCAGTCGTGCTTGTTGAGGCCAAGGCCCTCTTTATCGAACCAAAGGGAGCAGCGGTATGTTATAGTCTCTCCATTTGAAGGCTTTTATTGTTCATCTTCAAGATTCGCGTGCTGACGTTAGTGTTTCTATAGAACATGCCCAGTATATATAAGACGCCTGCTCCCTGATCTGCTAATTGACCAGCTCATCTTAGGAGACTTGAGAGCCGGTTGATTCTCTTCCGTTTGTACATGTGGAATAGGCGTATAATAAGGGACGGACGCAACACTATGGATGTTCTTTTTTTATCAATAGATGTCTAGATTTGACATATAGATACGTGGCTTTAGAAGATAGACATTAGCTGCTAGCCCATTCAACCCAGAACCGTGAATTTTGAGATCTACCATGCGGTGGTCACCGTAGCGGGATGGGAGCAGACAAGACATTGGGAGAAATTGCTAGTTCTTTTTCATCATGTTAACATAGCACTATCTGAGCGTGTTGAGAGCATAACGGATGAATCATCAATGTAATCTTTTATATGGCTATGTCAACAAATACTAATGAAACTGTTGTATCTTGCGGAGTTTCGGGTGGAGAGGTCCAGCAGGTGCGGGATGGCGCACTCGACCCAACGACCGCCTACCGCCCAGCTGCAGCTCCAGCTCCCGCAACCAACTCCGACATCAAACGTGTGAAGCTCTACAAGTCCTCCGCTGCCTTCTGCCCGCTTGTTCGAGCGCGGCAACGGGTCCATTCTTCAGAAACTCTCCTGTGGCCTCATTTACGACCTGTCCCTCTCTCTCCAGCCGTCACGATGTCCAAAACAACCACCAAGTATCTCCTCGTATCGCTCCCCTCCTCCATCACCCCCTCCCACCACCGTGACGACGCCCTGGAGGCAATTTCCTCCACTGTCGGGGACAATGGCACCGTGACTCAGTTCCCCATTCCGGAATTCAAGATCGGGACCTTGGACGCTCTCGTGCAACAGGCGGATGAGCTGGCGAAACTCGAGTCGGGATGCCAAGGTGTCGTTGCGAAGGTTAGCGATGCGCTAAAGAACATCTTGAGCAATGATGAGGCGCAGATTACGAAGATGAAGACTGTGAATGATAGTATGGTGTCCACTGCCTAGGTCCTACAGAACACTTCAGTTTACAGAATGTTAGAGCTTGGGCTAACGGCTTGGAAACATAGAGCCTGTTGACCAGTATCTTCGGACGTTCTCATGGAACAAAGTGAAATATCGGGCAGACAAGCCATTATCGGAGTTAATTGATCTCCTGCAAAAAGTACGTGGACTCTCCTATCTATGAAACACGACTATCGCGTGGCTAATTGCGATGCGACCTACAGGAAACAGCTAGCATTGATAATGATATCCGGAGTAAATATTCTCAGTACAACCAGGTCAAGTCTACTCTGGCGACTCTACAGCGGAAACAGACGTGAGCATCGGTATCCTTATATTCGCTTGTCGCCACTAACTTGAACCTTAGAGGCAATCTTTCGACGAAGTCTTTGACATCTATCGTGGACCCCCGCGTGCTGGTTCAAGAGTCTGAATATATCGAAACGCACCTTATCGCTGTTCCTAAGCAGCAGGTAAAGGACTTCCTAAAGAGCTATGAGACTGTATCGCCAATGGTTGTTCCGCGTTCCGCAACACTGGTTGCCGCCGATGATGAATTCACCCTCTATGCGGTGACCACCTTCAAGAAGCACAGTGTAGAGTTCATCCATAAATGTAGGGAGCAGAAGTGGATACCCCGAGATTTTAAGTATGTAGAGGGCGGTCGGGAAGAGGAGAGAAAGGAGGTGGAGCGTGTCGGCATTGACGAGAGGAAGCTGTGGGGAGAGACATTGCGACTGGGAAGAACTGCTTGGAGTGAGGCCGTCATGGCTTGGATTCATGTGCTTGTTCTACGGGTGTTTGTGGAGACAGTTCTTCGGTACGGTCTGCCACTGGACTTTGTGTGCACGATCATCAGGGTAAGTCTTATATCTAATCAATCCATGGCTTACAACTGACGGCCTGTGCAGACGACACCGAAGCAATCTGTGAGGGCAAAGCGTGACCTCGATGAGAAGTACTCGTACTTGGCGGGCAATGCCTTCGGGCGTGATAAGAAAGGCCGGGTTAAGAAGGATAACCCCGAGGACCTCCATGCTGCCGGCGAAGGCAGCGCAGAGTATACGCCGTACGTCTATTACGAATTCCAGTTCGAGTAAGCGATGATGGAGAAGATTGTTGCGTGCCTCCGGAAGGGAGAGCAAGAGGGGATGATCAGAGCTCAATTTGCCGTGTACTCATTTCGCATGCATGGATCCAGGTTTCTTAGTTTCTTTGGTTGGTACTTTGGATACTCACATTGGACCTGTAGCGCTTACACATATATATATTTGACCCTTCGATGTCCAGTACTCTTTGTGCTATGTTGATGATGCGGACAGTTTTGAGAAAGTACTTTCACGCCTGCAGCGGTCAAGTCGGTTGACATTGACCCTTCAGACGGGTCATCATCTAATGTGTCATCGCTCCAAACAAGATATATACAGTGAGATTTCGAGAGGCGCTCTATCTGCAATGGGGCGCTATTCTATACCCGCAAACCAGGCCCACTTTCTTCTCAATCCTCAAGCCAGAAAAAAGAAAGTGTCATCTGTCTATGCCACAGATTTACTGCTTCTTGGGCACATAATCCTTCTCCTCCAGGTAATCAATGATCTGCTTCACGGCCTCCACCACGGGAACCTCGTGATTCTTAATGTGGATCTCGGGGTTCAGCGGCGCCTCATACGGGGCACTGATACCAGTGAACTCCTTAATAATACCCTCACGAGCCTTCTTGTACAGACCCTTTGGGTCGCGCTTCTCAGCGACCTCAACAGGGACATCAACATAGACCTCAACGAAAGGCAGACCTGACTCCTCACCGGGAGTGGGAACCTCATGCAGCTGGCGCGCAGTGTCACGGTCCGCCCGGTATGGCGAGATGAACGAGGTGATCGCGACGGTGGCGCTGTCGGCGAAGAGCTTCGCAACCTCTGCGATACGGCGGATGTTCTCGTTGCGGTCCTTCTCGCTGAAACCCAGGTCCTTGTTCAGGCCGAATCGGATGTTGTCGCCGTCCAGACGGTACGCGGCGATACCGCGCTGCAGCAGCTGGTGCTCGAGCTCGACGGCGATGGTCGACTTGCCGCTCGCAGACAGACCGGTTAGCCAGATGGTCAGGCCGCGCTGGTGACGGAGCGCACTGCGCTCGGAGCGGGTGACGGCCGCGGCGTGGTAGGTGATGTTGCTGAAGCAGACAGTGGATGTTAGTTGCACTATTTTAGTAATTGACAACTATCTTCTTTGCAAATTCGTCCTGCTGTCTTTCTTTCTTCACAACCCTGCGCAGCTCATACTGACCTCAAATTGCAGTCCAACTGAGGGGGAGGGGTAGACCTACGTCGCCATAATTTTTTTAGTGCTAAGGGACCACTCCTCCAAACTCAGCAATGACAAAAAACAATAAGACAAAAAATGGTATAGGGTATCTCAGAAACCCGAACAATCCGAACGTAAAGAATTGAGCTGGAAGAAGAGAAAAAGACTCAACGTAATCGGGTGGGGGGGTTCTAAGTGGTTCTTGTAAAATATGGAGAAAAGGCGGGAGGCGGAGCGGAGGGGCAGAAGTAGAAAAGCAAGAGATAAGTACCTATTCCCTGGTGTCGTTTTCCGAAACTTGAACGCGCGTCGATCTATATATCATTACGCAAGTCGCTTAAATTAGTCCCTATGATCTTCTACTTATTGGTGAAAAGGAGATGAGGCTCACACCGCATGTTATCGAACACGACCCTACCTTGTTCATATACCTTGCTACTTTGACCGTGAGAGGAGCGTGATTTGATTGGGAGATGCTGATCTGCGACGTCGGAGGAGATGAAGTCTTGGCAACGCCCAGAGATCGTCGTGAGGATGATAGGATAGGATCGTACTACTATATTATTAATATTGATTTCACAACGCTTGGAGTGTGAAGGTGAAAGCTGATATCAATCTCCTTCTGGCTGACGATAAAAGAATACCAGTTGAGCTGGACTTCGAGTTCAGAGTCTCTACCAGATTTAGCCTGAAGATCCACTATCATATGCGCGAGATACAGACACTGATGAATGACTGGAATCACCCTCTGGACGGTAGTGACATGGAAAATATTTCTGTGTCTGGCCTGTTGGGATTAGCATAGTGACTGGTTATCAAGTATTCGCAACAAAGTGAATCCCCCTGAGCCAGCCCATCCTGGAGATTTTGAATGGCTTGACAGGAGCAAGTCCCTAGACATCTTTATAATTTCGCTGGAAGAGAATACATCTCTACAAGCTATAGTATACTATGTACTTCGCGCTTAGAGCTCATGGTAGATGACTGCGCTTAGATATCTTCCTGTTTTATGAGTTCCTCGCCAACTCTGGGGGTGATCTCACCTGCCAGAGTAGGAGGTCGAGAACTTTCCCTCTGATTATCGCTATCTCGTAGTGTCTGAGGCTAAGATTCTCATCCAAACCAGATGGAAGTGAATAGATATGACCTGGAAAATAGCATATACTACCGCAAGTCCAAACATCAGCTGAAGAGCAAGGCCATCAAGTCAGATTTATCTTCGGAGCGGCATCCCTCACTTAAGCCTTAACTTGTCTTGGGGAGTAATACCCAGTTAGTCTGTTTAGTAGTAATTCATCTTCCATGCTAATTTTATGTGTATAGGCTCTTGCAGAGAAATTACTGACTTTTCCTTGAAAGGGAAGGGGCAGTCACTATCTGAAACAACTCAGTTAAATAACTGGATTGATAAAGTTTGGTTATCATCCCAGGATACAGTAAGAAGCTTGGTACACTTAGAATCAATAGCTCGTAGGCGGCCAGATTAACAAAATGTGCATGCAGATATACTTCCCCCAGAACATTTAGTTGGATTCAATTTGCTTTTGAGTCTTTTCCTAGCACCTATTTCGTAGCTTCTACTGTTCAGAATAGAACCACTCATGTAAGTTTTATACAAAGCAGATGTCGAAGGTTTGCTATCTAAGTAAATTCCTCTGGGAATGTCATTCTCAATTCAGTGTACCTGTACATTTGATTTCTATTTGAAACGATCAAGGGGAAATAGGAGCGCAGCGAGCTAATTGGTAGCTACACATGCTGTTGCCTAATAGGGACGAGCTAGATGATATTATAGCACACAGCCATCATCTAGATATATATGAATCGATGTTCTCCTTCTAGATACAGGAATAAGGGGTTGAACCCAGTGGTGTTGCCAAGCGGCTAGCACTCACGTGATTCCGCATATTTCCATTGACCATCGCTTATGAGGCGTCCACGGCGAAACTAGCCGAACATTCCATTGCAAACCCAAAGCACCGAGCGTACCATCCCTGTGACCAGTAGCTGAGCTCTATACAATGCGGCGCATTTTTAATCAAGCTCCCATCCGTCCTGACACTCTTCACGAACGCTGATGTACAGTCCCTCACATGCTCCTCCGTTCCGATGAAGAAGCAATCCTGCTCCGACACACCAAACATCACAGGCACTCTCACATGGGGAGCCCAACGATCTCGCCATGTAGGAAGCCACCAGTCTCGCAGACTTGCAATCTCTGCGAGAGGAGTCGGATGATCAAGTCGCTCGGTGTGTTTCAACATCGCCGGGTGAACGGTTCCCGGTCGAAACATTAGAGCATCCTTGATCTCTAGAGCAAAGACTACTCGATCCGGTGGCACGTTGGGTTCGCGAGCTGGGTTTTTCTTCATCTCAGGAAGCAACTGGTCTGCGAGGCCAGATGTGATGATACCACCTAGCGGATAGGACTGTTCATGCTGCGCGTGCAAGGCCGCAGCAATGATGCCTCCCATGGCTCCAAGGCTGTGACAGAGAAGCACAATGCAGTTGCAACCATTCGGTACGCCGAACTCGGACCAGAGAGCCGGTAGGGCATAGCGGTGCAACCAGGAACCGGTCTCTTGTGGGAAGCCGGAGCCCTCAGGAATCGGCAAAATAGAGCTCGTCTCTCCGTAACACGGGCGGTCAATAGACACGAATGGAACCCCGAATGCAGTACTCGAAATGGCAGCCGTGTGATTTGCGTCAGCGTCAAAATATCTGCTATCGTATGTACTCCCATGAAGACCGACAACCAGCGGACGGTATTGGAGAACGGTCGATTGTTGAGGTACAGTGCGGATTCCAGCCAGTATGGCACCGTTGGAAAGAGTAATTTTGAAGGGCTCCATTGTAGATCGGTTTGCTGCAATGGAAGTTGTTAGGGCTAGGGAAAGCCTGTCTCTGGGAGACGCTTTATAATCCGGAGATATGTAGGGCAACGGAGAGTTTTGGAATAACCAAAAGTCGGACTTAGCATATTCGCCATAGAGACGGTTCCAGAAATCGGTACCATTGTGAAGCAAGTTGATTAGCCTGAATCAGTTATACAGATTGAAATAAGTAGCGTCTTCCTCTTTTCGCTGGTTGATAGTCTTCGGGCAACGGAGATTAGGTTAGCGTTCCATAAATCCGCCTTTATGCCGCACTATGATCCAAAGTCCGTGTTGTTATTATGGATCTCTCAATCCACCATTGTCCTAATCTGCGGAAATTCGTCCTAAACTGCTAACTTTCATTGACTGAGACGTATTGCTGCTCGATGAAACTAATTCGATCATTTAGATATTATTATAGCTTTACATGACCAGCTAATGGAAATATTTCGGAACCACGCCTTTAACTCGTAACCATGCTGCATCCAGAGCCTCCAAGACATCCTTTGGTAGAGGTCCTTTCTCAAAATCAACTAGATTCTCTTCTAGCTGTTTGGCACTGCTCGCACCAATAATAACCTTATCACCCTTCTCCTTGCTCATATCGCTATGATGACACAACCACCTGAGTGCACATTCCACCTCTGTGAGACTATGCGTTTGAATTACTGGTCGAATAATATCCAAGGCGTCAAAATACAGGTCATTCCAGTACCTTCCCCGGTGTAAGTTCCCTTGCCAGCGCTTAGGATCAAAGCGCGAGCCCGATTCGAAGTCATTATCACTCATATCTCGTCGATACCGCGAGGTGAGGAACCCACCAGCCAGTGGCTGAAAAGCGTACAACGCAATGCCGTAGTGTCGAAGGCATGTCATCAATTCCGGTTCGATAGCCCGATGCAAGGCGTTGTAGATTCCCTGATAGACGGATGGTTTGATCCAGCCGTTACGCTCACAGATCTCGCAGATCTTGGCTACCTCCCAGGACATGTAGTTACTGATCCCAAACCTGATAAAATAACCCTCCTTGTACAAGTTGTTTACCTCGCGGAGCGTGTCCTCGAAGGGCGTATTGCGGTCGGGGCCATGGAGATACCACATGTCGATCTTGTCTGTTTTCAGCGCCGCAAGGCTATCCGACAGTCCGCGCCAGAGATCCTCAGGCTTGTGGGAATAGATATTCTTCCCCATAGGCATGCTCTTGCCCGCGTTTGGATAGAGTTTTGTATCCATGATCAACCCACGGCTTTTCCAATTTGTCCTTGCGAGATATTCCTCGGATGAACCTCCGCCGTACATTCGAGCTGTGTCTATCTCGACGTGACCGTATGACTGGAAGACATCCAGTATGGCGTTGGCATCCGAGACTGTTGTCACCCTGACTCCTTCCATCCCGGGATTTCCAAACGTCATGGCGCCGAATACAATAGGGAGCGCGCTTTTCGCTGAGGTTGCCATTTTGATGTTGTTCTGTAAGCAAAGGGGTTAGAATGGGAGGAAGATAAGAGATGTGAGCTACTCCGTACACGAGATGGTAGGCTTGAGCAGAATGATAATGACATGGATATCCCTCTATATATCCAAGAAACATGGGAAAGAACTAGTTAGGCTCCGCCCAATTCTGTCAGAAATCGATTACACAAAATCAATTGAACAAGTTAAGTCCGTCCTATGACTATCCAAAATCCATGTTATGGACGTTAACACCGATGTTGTAGTGAACTTTTTAGGAGCGCCAGCCTGCCGTACAACTTCTACAATATAATACAATGTATATTTACAAAGCATCTGTAGTGTCCGGTATAACTTCGGAAGTATCAGCCATGTTCCACCTGTGGCAAGGTACTTGGCGGAGATAATGTTAAGGCCGGAGCCATATCGGCAATATGCTCGATGTCCGTCTTGGAATTAGCTGGCTAAGAGGAACTTAGTTTGCCAAGAATATCTCGTCAATATCTGTACAGCAAAAGTGCTTCGGTTCGATATCAAATCCAGCGGACATCGCGGGAAATGTTGTATGCGATATACGTAAGTAGACTATCATACGCCTCGTGTGATACTTGCTCAGAGGTGGTTGAATCCAGCGTTTTGCTTGTATTATTACCGGCTATCTCCGTGAGCTGATGCTACGGGTCTCGCGAGATTTACCCTCTCCTAGCTACTGTTTATCTCGTCATAGGTCAGTATGCTTCCTATAAATCATCTTCTGACTAATCAATCGTCTCTGTACTTCCATGAAACTTGGTGGCATGATTAAAGAGACGTAGCGCGTCCTGGCTTCCTAGTACCTGGTTGGGATGCTGAGAGCTGTCTGAATTTGTATAAGTTCGTGATTGCGTCGCCAGTCCTGTGATTTTTGCCCGCATTGTATCGAAAGAACAGTTCAATCTACGGAAGCACAAGTCCTAAGGAAAAGATAACAGGCAGTGGTGAATTGACCCATGATGCCTCCAGCACAAGCCAGGGCTATCCAGATCGAATCTCAGGGAAAGACTGCTATCAAGGTCTTGCCTTTACCCAAGCTTCGAGACGGCTACTTGCTCATCCGCACTACTGCTGTGGCCGTGAACCCAACCGATTGGAAACATATTGAATTCGGCACAGGACCCCTTGGTGCTAAGGTTGGATGTGACTATGCTGGTATTGTCGAGGAGGTCGGTCCTAAGGAGACCAAGCCTTTTAAGAAAGGCGATCGGGTTGCAGGCTTTGCACATGGATCGTATGTAACCTCCGTACCTTCAGGACATTATGCTAATTCCCACCGGACAGGAATCGGAGCCAGCTTGAGGACGGCGCTTTCGGCGAATACAGCGTCGTCAAGGAAAGTCTTGCCATCAAGATCCCAGAGAACTTAAGCGACGTGGAGGCAGCCTCTGTTGGCCTCGGTATAGCCACTGTTGTACGTTCTTTAGCCCGCTACCTCCGATGAACGCTTCTCAATCTCACTAACCTCGATAAAACTATACAGGGCCAAGGTCTGTATCAATCTCTTAAGCTACCACTACCGACTCAGCCCATTAAAGAGCCTCAGCATATCCTCATCTACGGTGGCGCGACTGCCACCGGTATACTGGGAGTACAATTCGCAAAACTGTCAGGATTCACAGTCGTGACTACATGCTCGCCCAAGAACTTCGACTACGTGATGTCCCTTGGGGCAGATGCTGTCTTTGACTACTCGGATGCGGACAAATGCGTTGAGAACATTCGCGCCTTCACAGACGGCCGTCTGCAATTAGCGTGGGATTGTGTCTCAACGTCTGAAACGGCACGCATCTGCGCGCGATCTCTATCATCAGATAAAGACAGTCATTATAGCTCGCTTCTCAATTTGAGCAGCGAGGAGCTCACCTCGATCAATCCACGGATTCGCGTCCGGACTACGGTAGTTTACACAGCTCTAGGTGAGCGCTTCGAGAAGTTCGGAAGAGTCTTCGAGGCTAAACCTGAGGACTACGACTTTGCCCAGATGTTCTTCGAACTGGCCCGCGACCTGCTAGAGAAAGGAAAGCTCAGGCCTGTACGACAATCGGTCAACTGGGGTGGTGAGGGTCTGGAGGGCGTCCTAGTCGGACTTGAGGACCTTAAGAAAGGCAAAGTGAGCGCAACAAAGCTCGTGTATACTCTGACATAAATTTGAGCTGGTTGGTAGACTAGGGATGATACCTTCTTGTCCATCCAACCGTCTTCTGCGTTGGTGGGAGCATGGAAAAATCTCCACACGGAGGGCTCTTCGATTATCGATTTCCGATAGCAAAATATAGGTGTTAAATCATTTGCAGATGAGAACTTGGCAAATTTCAACCAATAATCAAATTGCGTCGGCCCTGGCTGGTCACTTGCCATACCAGGATATGGAAGGTCGATCTGGGGTTGAGCCCAAGGCAAGGTTGCTGCGAACAAGCTGCCGAGGTAGAATCATACGGGTGAGTACTCTGGCTAAACGCCTGAAGATGTAACCTCGTTGTATCATACCAATTTTACGCCTTATTGACTTTGAAGCCGGGGGCTGAAGGTTCTCTTCCATGAAAACTGCGCCCTAGTGTTTTGGGGGTACGTAACTAGTGATTAAGTGCTTACCATATAACGGTAAATTCTCCGGTAGAGTTTGTGCTAATGCAAGTTGCTTACCCGTACGCATGACACTTAACTTAATTGAATATAGCATACTCTAGTTTATCCTAAGTCTCCATCTCTGTAAGTCTTGGCAAATCATCATAGAGAAGCCAGGGCCAGAAACAACATGGATTTAAACTGGAATAAAGGCTGTTAAACCCGGACGTCTTGCTCGAGTGGTACGGTTACCAGTCTCAATGCCAGAATCACAGTAATGAGCACCTATGGCGAACGGGAAGCTTTCATAGACTGATGACAATACGATCGACTTCGAGAATGAACGTGATACTACATTTGAGGTTTCCCTTTCGTCATATAGTAGCACATCCCAACGTTTCTATTAGTTGGGGGCTTGCGTATGCGGCAGCTTTGTTAGAATAAGAGGGAAAACAAAGATATATGTATTTTGCTCTGCTTAGTAGAAAGATTATTTTGTCTCCGCCATCTGGACACCAATCTTTGTCGCCTCGTCCAAGTTCTATTCCGGCAAGCCCAGGAGTTTGTTGTATGGCTCAAAAATTCCGTCGCCAGTTGGATAGAAAACCCGAGCATACATCGCCTTGTAAAATCCCATCTGGTTCCCTTGCTTTAAGTCTTCCAGCCCCTCTTTGTAACGTCCATTGGTAGGCTGATAAGTAATCTCCCAGTCCTTGTCACTCGTCGATGTCACCCTCTCCACACTGTCCAGTATGTCTCGCTGGCTGAGCGTGAAGCTGGACACATAAAACGGTTTGTTGAAGAACTGCGACATAGTCACTGACTTATCGTTCTCATCCTCAGGAAGAATCTTCAAGCTGAGAAGTGCGGCCAGTGCACGACCGCACTTTGGCCACGTTGTTGTGTTAATGGCCGTTTTGCCATCATCATAGAGCGTGACTCGGCGATTCTTGAAGTCGAACCCATACAATTCAGGGGCGAACGCCAGGCTATATTCGTACCAAAAGCCCACTGTGAGGGCAATCCATCTTAAACCCAGCCGCTCAGTCTCAGCGGTATTCTCGAAAATCTTGTTCCCCACTACGATGTCTTGACGCAACCCCTCCTTGTCGTAGAAGTCAATGCCATAAGCATTTGGCATGACGTAGGACACACCCTCCTTCGCGGCCGCTTTAACTAATTTGCTGTGTGTGTCGGGAGGGGCGCTCAAGGATAGAGTGATAACCAAGAAATCTTGGCCCTTCAACGCTGAAATGAGAGATGCTTCATTCTCGTAGTCGACATGAGCAACTTTCACACCGTCTGGAAGAGAGCTGCTGCTTCCCTGTCGGGTGAGCGCGGTCACAGTATGATTTCCAGTCGAGAGAAGATGTTCAGCAAAGACCCTGCCGATTTGTCCACCTGCCTACAAAGAGTAAGCGTCAGAGCATTCGGACTGGATTCGACGAGAACTTACACCAACAATAGCGACATTCTTGATGTGGTTAGGGAACCCTGATGGTTGGCTTTTGGCATACTGTTGTGCCATTGCTGAATCTCAAACGGGCAGATAAATGGTTCCGAAGAGGCTGTAGATTTGCTGGCTTTAGGTATTGCAGGTGCAGTTTTATGGTTTTGAAGGGAGTGTGGGATGGACAAGCCGGCGTTGTGCATGTACTCATAGAGCGCTTATAATGGTGGTCAACAAGGCTGCTCACTAGTTTTCTTGGAGTTCAATGTACCCGTAATCAGTATATTACCAATTAGAAATGTCTGGGCCGGCAAAGAAATTTCTATTTATCTCAGTAATCTGTGGACCTTCTAAATCATGCAACCGGGTTATGAGACCTCAATAGACAATGCGATACATTGGCTGATCTGCTGAGAGCTCCCAGACTTTTTCTCCAACACAGAGCTCTGTAACAATCATATGCAGCAAAGTGCCCTAGAGACCGTCCGACAAAACGGGCAGATTCATAGCCCGCGCTGACAAATTCATAATAAGTCTCTGTGGGTATTATTAGCAAAGCTTCGTTGAAGTTCTAACTGCGCTTTGCGTCGTGGCAGAAGACAGTCGGAGTTAAGGACTTAAAATACAGAGGCCCGGTGCGCCACCTCGCGGGAGCAGTTTGCTTGGCAGTCTTCTAACTATACTCTTCTACGAGCTTAATGAGCTCGGTGAATGACCGTTGAAAGTTCTAGTGACAAGCACACATCTTGTCAATTCTCGTCACCCCGCTCACTAGTATGTTTGTCTCGACCTTAGCTTTTTTTCTCCACCACCAGCATCTAGGTGTTGTGACACTTCTCGTAAGCTAGAGTCTAGATAGAGCAGCTTCCTTTTAACTTTGAGGATGCGTTTCTTATTACGGATGTGTTTTAGTCGTGAATAGAGGACACGCCAGCCTGGTCACCCTTAGTCACTATTCAAGCAGCAGAATAGGAACGAGATTAGGGAACAATGATCGCTCAACCTGGGCACGAGACTGAGTGCGTACGCAAAAAAAATACTTAAAGAATTATTAGAAAAAGATATTTCATTATTTGACTTTATTAATAATATCTAAGGATTTGTTCTAACCCAAACCGATTGCGAATCACAATAGGCAAGCAACCCATCGAGTCCATATTCCGTTCCAATACCACTAGATTTGTGTCCTCCGAAAGGAACATGGGCCTCCAATTCAAAATGGGAATTTACCCACACGGTACCGGCGTCTAATTGTCTCGCTAGAGCTTCTGCACGGCCGATATCCTTGCTCCAGACGGAAGCGCCCAATCCAGTTGCCGTGTTATTTGCGCGGTCAGTCACACTTATGCTATCGGATTCCGACCACTTTAACAATGGAAGCATGGGAGCAAAAGGTTCCTCCCGGACAATTCTAGATTCGTCTGGTGGGTTGTCAACAATGACCGGATTGAAGTGGAAACCAGCCGAGCGTTCAACCGCACCGCCACTTAACGCAGCTTTCAGTCCGGCAGAAATCGTAGATGCATATAGCTCTTTTGCTCGATCATACTGCATCTCGTTTTGTATTGGACCAAAGAAGACATTGGGATCAGTGCCATCCCCGACCTTTAGTGTCCTCACGAAGCGTACAAACTTGTCCTTGAACTCATCGTAGATCTTCTCGTGAACATAAATTCGTTTGATTGCCATACACCTTTGGCCAGAACAGAGGAAGGCACAGTTTGCAATCTGTAATTAAATGTCAGCCAATTATCTTGATATTCATTTGAGATCTTGTTCATCTGGGCATGCGAGAACCAACCGTGGGAACGACGGCGTCGGTATCCACATCGTCGCAGACAATGGCGGGGTCGTTTCCTCCTAATTCTAAAGTAACCCTTTTGAGTGTCTTCGCACAGCTCTGCATAACCCGTTTGCCAGTGTTTATCGATCCAGTGAAACTGATCTTATGGATACCCGGGTGTTCGGTAATGAGAGCCCCCAAGCTATCATCGCCACTGAGACTTTGCACTACTCCTGCGGGGAAATAATGTGCAGCTAACTCGGCCAGTTTCAAGCCCGTATACGGCGTAAATGGAGATGGCTTGAGAATGACTGTGTTGCCGGTATAAACAGCCGGAACAAGTTTTGTCATCGACAGAACGATAGGATAGTTCCAAGGAGCAATGGCGCCAACGACACCTAACGGCGTGTATCTCTGAATTATTTTCCTTTCAGGTGTAGCTTCAATAACCTTTTCAGGGATAGTAATGTTAATCATACCCCTAGCGAGGCTCACAGCTCTCTCAACTTCTGCCCTGGCCTGACTCAATGGCTTTCCTTGTTCCAGAGTTAAGAGATCGGCAAAGTCATCCTTTATCTCCTCGATACCGTCAAGATATGACTGCAGTACTGTCTTTCGATCCGCGATAGGCACCTTGGACCATTTGATGAAAGCCTGCTGCGCAGCACTGACAGCATCATCTAAGTCTTCTTTTCCAGATAGAGGCACTTCTGGATTCGGTTGCGCGTTGGCCGGATTGATAGAAAAGCGTGTTTGATTGGTACGTCGTAATTGATTATTGATGACATTAGAAAATGCCTATGGTGATGTCAGACAATGAAACATAATCTTACCAGGAAAGCTCTTACTTTGAATGACAAAGGGGTCATTCCTGTGCGATCGAGCGTTGCCATTGTCAGGTGAATTACAACCGAAAAAGGGGGATTCCATCAATATCCCGAGTTTGTATCTTCAAAGAAACATCCATAGTAAATAAGTCAATAAATGACCGTTGATTATATATAGTGTCTTTCCTAAGAAGACAATATCAGCATACGGCATTTTCATACCTTCGGATTTAAATGGCCGGAGTCCGTTAGACATCGGAATTAAGAAAATAGAGTACTGCATCTTGATATAGGCTCGGCAAATGTCATAGAAAGTGGAACCGGTAGATCCTCGGCGTGCTAATTTCTAGTCCAGCTCTGCATTGATGATCCACGACTTGAAAAAGGGACGACAATCTTTACAAACTGAACAGCCTTGTGCCCATAAGTTCATTCTTGAATTGATCTGCCGAAATCGGAACTGTCGCTGTGCAGGAATCGTAAAAGTCGGCTCCTTGCAGAGTTTACGGTTGCCGAAGGTCTGAGATTGGGCGCTGGTACTGAAATCCCAATATGATATGTCGATTTTAAATCGTTCTTCTTCCCTCGAAATATGTACATAGCCACACGGCGATCCCCCGAATAGAAAATCTCCAAGGAGCATCAAACTTCCTGTAATACTATACCTTGACGGAATTTCAGCTGGATTATGCGGATTCTGGGTAATATGAAGACTTAGCCATGTTTAATTTGGGTCTACTGCCTCCTCCCCTTGACCAGGCTTAGATATTCTTCATGAGATCCTCCACTCCTGATCCAGGACGGGTAGCCTTAATGTTCTCCTCAAGTTGCCGTTTGACAATACTGATTGTTTGCCACTGTAGACACAACACAATCCAGTATTGAGGGACTTTTCCGATATTCAAATTACCTCGCGAATTGCCTGGCAAACATCAATATTGCCGTTCTTGTTGAATATTCACGCTTGCTCAGATCAAGTGACCCAAGTCATCGTGATCGATGCAAACTACAAACTTCCATTGTACCCCTCGCACCTTATATAACGGACTGTTATGTCGTTTATTCTTGCATTTCTGGTCATCTATACATTGGGAAAATGGCGTTATCGGTCTATTTGACCGTCTCTGGTCTCTTAGACCCAGTCTATCCTTCGAGACGGTAGTTAGATGCAGTCTGCTAGGCTATCTGTGATGCTTTTACTTTACTTGACTTACTTGACTTTACTTTATTTATTTATTTTATTTTTGCGGGATTTCATAGTCCCTTCTGATATGCTGTTATATGGGGTGCATCCCGATTGTGATGAACGATGTTGGTTGCCCTATGTCTGCTTGGAGGTAGTCAATGAATTACCTGCTAATCGATGAATTGTTCCAGCAGTCCTCGGTATGACACAATATATACAAAAAAATACAGCAAACCGGCGTTTAGTGGTATATAACATGTTTGTTCGTGAATATCCTTCGGAGAGACCCAGTCATAGTCAGAGGGGAATTACCTCTACTTTCTATATGGCTTCCCTAAAACCTCAGTGCTTTATATTTATTATTTATACACACATTACCTATTTCATATCCTCTTCCTCCCCCATCCTATATCGAGGATTCCTTCCTACTACCAACGCCTTTTTCATTCTTGCTTTTGTGGCTTATTGTTCTTTGTCCCATAAAGTTCCTCAAATTGGCTTGTTCTCCCGATCTCACATTTTGACACTGCCACTCTGTTGATCCTCAGCGGTAGTAGCCGTTGGGGGGTTTCTTTGTCCCTGTTTGAGTTAGTTTCCAGTCTTATTCTATACATGGGCCTGTTGTGCCAATCATAGTCACCTGTCTATGATCAACATGCATGGCTTTTGGGACACGATCCTGGAAAGGGTCGCCGGAAGTGGTGAGCATCTTCGAGATTACACTGGTGGCTTACTTTATACTATACGATTATATTCTGATGTGTTTCTATATATAGGTCTTGCGCGGAAGCTTCATATAACGAAGCTGGAGAAGATATACCAAACTTCACTTAAGGGCGATAAATACCCGAGCACTTCTGGGAGCGAAGTTCTGAGCAAGAAGCGACCTGTTCTGGAGAGGACGTGCTCGGCTGCTATACGTCCTGGAGAAGCTGCATCTCGACACTCACGCATACAACTCCTGAGCGACAAGTGGGTTGTCTCAGAGCCCAAGGGGGCCGGGACAGAGCGTTACCCACTGGGTTTCAACGGGGGAGTATTAGAAGGAGGGCACGATCTGTTTTCTGAGTACGATGATGCGATGGCTGATAAAGTGCGATCTCCCTGTCCACCATTTCCGGAGATAGCTGTGCGCCGTTGCTACGAAACGGCAGATGATGGAGAGTACATTCGGGTACCGGATTTCATCGTGGACAACTACTCTTCCTTATATCCCGTTGTTGCGCCAGGAATAGAGAAGGAACCTGGTTTCCCAGGCTGGAAAGGGCTTCATGATAAGCTGGAGGAACTATACCTGCGAAACCATGGTCCGGATATCTGGCAGATCAAACAGTCTGTCAAGGGTATAATGCGTGGTAATAAACCAGGTCAACTGCGATCTTGGAGTACGACGTCGAGAAAAGCTGATTCCCCATTGTGGCCAAGTGCGCAGTCAAATATGCTGAGGAATCAGAAGTTGTTTTCCGATTACCCTTCGCACCCTAAAGGAAAGGGACGAGGCCCGATTTTGTCGTTCTCCAAGGTCATGTCGTCGCCTGGAGCTTCTCGAGTATCGGCACTCACCTCTCTTCTTCACGATGAGCCTCCGCAGATCAAAGCCCAGGACCTCACTGCACCCACACCGTTAACTGTTCTGGAAGACCTGCTGAAGGATCTAGGGGGTAAGGAGCAAGGATATAGTGCCGTTCTCAGTGGATGCGCTATCGAGTCCTATACTCCACCGGGAGGACGTCGATCTCTTCAATATAGCCCTTCTCCTTCCCGGACCGAATCAAGCGAGTCTATGCAATCAATCCTGTTGACAGGCTTCGGAAGGATATTGAGGGAAATAAGGGCAATTAGAGACCAACGACTGCGATATAATGCCTTCTCAGACGAATACGCCATCGTATCATATACTCCATCAGAAGATTGGGATCCTCTTGGTTGGCGCTCTCCCCAATCAGATATATCCTTTTACGAAGAGTCGCCCGAGACGTTCTCCATGAACAATGACAGCAGTGAGTGGGGAAAGGTGCAAGATACAGCGGATACATTGACACCTCCCCTACCTCCAGCCGACTCTCTGACCATTTATCCCTCTCCCGAGGTAAAGCCCCGTATAGATACGGTTCCGATGGCGCCAGTCCGGAAAGCAATGAAGCCACGGGAGTTGATCAAAATCGGTAAACGACGTATATACCGACGTGTTAGACCAAAACGCTCCCACAATCTCTAAAAGGCAGTTCAAGAGATACCACATGTTAGATCTCATTGAAGGAAAACGAATTGAAGTTTCCGTGATTGTTGGCTGGCCAACATATCACATTGGAATGGAAAGGCATTTCTGGTCAATATCCCGGTTGCTTCTTTCTTGCTCTGGTTCCTTTTGGTGTTTGAATTCGGAGTGATATGATGATATGTTTGATTATGATACCCAGGAATATATGGCTTCGGTTACGGTTACGGTTACGGTGCAACGTCAAGGCTCATAATGAAATAATGTGATATCTAATGAAATGTTGCTCTATGCTGAGTAATCCATGTGTATATGTGTAGAAAGAAAGTCAAAGGCAAAGAAGAGTGAACGGATTTGGAAAATGCAGAAGAAGCATGTACGATTTCAATGTGGAGCCATCACAAATACAACGACAACATCCTAAGTTTCTCTTCACAGCCACCTCTTACTGATCCTGCACCGCTCAAATAATCCACTTTGAAGTCATCTACCACATCAATAATAAGCTACTACAGATCTACCTTCCTACACTTCTCAAAGTCCGGCACTGCCAACAACTCCCTTCCCACCTCATAACTCCTCTGAATACAAATCTTTGCGAAATCCCTCATCTTCTCCTCATACTTCCCAATCGAAGCCATCGACACCCCTTCCTCACTTATGACCTTAACCAACGTATGCGCATCATTCAGCGCCGCAACAGCTCCGACACCTCCACATTGCGACATGACGTGGATCGCGTCTCCCATGACAGTCACCCTTCCCGACGGCGTCCACGCTTCCATGTTCAGATTAGCGGAATAGATTCTCATTCCGATCGTGAAGGAAGGATCTTGAAGCTCGATCAGCGATCGAACAGACGCATGCCACTCGCTCGTCATCTCGATTGCGAGTTCGGCTGGTAATGAGCGCAGAGCTTCGTTCAGTTCTACGGGTCCTAAACCGCATGTATCTTGCGGAAACATCAGACACCAGTGGATTGAAGCTGCAGGTACGTCACGGCGAATGGCGCATCTCTCACTATTGAAGAAGCGAATAGGCTCGCATATCAGAGTGATGGGCGCATCACCGGAGATAGTAGAATGTAAGAGGGGAGTCCGATCTCGAATGACCGTGAGCCATCTCCGATATTGGGGCGGGAATCGTGATAATACCTCCTGACTAAGGAAAGTCTTGCCGTAGATACAGCACGTTTCTGTATCCACCACTTTCATATCTGGGAGGAATTGCTTGCGTACAACGGAACAAGCACCATCGGCTCCAACAAGGAGAGTACCATACTCGATGGTCCCGTCCTGGAAGTATGCCGCTACGCCCTTCTCATCATCATCATCATCATGAATCTCGTAGTGAACAAACTGCTTCCCGAACTGAATCGACCCTCCGATCCCACTCATCATCGCTTGTAGAAGTAGATTGCTATCGACCGTCCATGGGATCACAGTCCCCTTCGGAACTCTCCCTTTACGACAAGCGATGATGCTCGCATCAGCAGCGTTGATAGTCGTTTCGCCTAGATGTGTCTCAGCGACTGTATTCGCGAACTCTTCCCATGCTTCGTCTGTTAGGAGGTCTCGTAGTTTGCTTTGTATCGGCCCTGCGATTTTGAGGCGGTATCCTTGACGCTTAGTTTCTGAGAGGACAGCACGCTCGAATATGGTGAAGTTGATTCCGCGTCGGAGGAGACCCTGGGCGAGTGCGAGGCCGCCTATTCCGGCGCCGATGATGAGGATTCGGGGTGAGGACATAGTAATGAATGGAATGATTTAGATGTCTCCTTTCTTGTCTAGATGAGAGTCATGTTTGGCCCTGAAAATGAATCTACGATGGGAATCTGTCTGTTCGAACCTCTGCCCCGATGTCTTTACGCAGATACGTAGCACAGATACATGTTATTTGAGAATGCTTACGAGTTCTCCTCCAGGATATGGTAAAGCTATGCGAAATTGTTGCATTATACAGTAGGTCACAAGATCTGATCTGATCCCATAGATGCATACGGGAGTTGATCGAAATACTACTGTATAAGGTATCCAATATTCCCCCTTCGATCAGGAAACTAAAGTGTCAAAGCAGCCATACCACTACGGAATGTTCTAGTTTCTCTCTTTACATCGAAAATTATGACAAACGGGAGCAGTCAACTCCGTATTTCTAGGGGTTCAATTCGGTAGGTCATCTGCGTATCTATCGTATGTTCCTATGCGAAGCCTCGTCTTACTCTCTGCACATGCACAAGAGAAGTTTGATTAGCCATATAATAGATGGTAATTGGTCAATTTGGACTAAAAAGCAAAAGTAAAAAAAGGACTAAGTTATTGGAGGTTACACGAATGCTACGTCAAGGGACGGGGACTATGTTCTGATAAAGTCCAGATCCAGCTAGTGCCAGTTGAAATGGCAAAGAGAAATTCGCTCTCGAGATCACTTTTGATTTAGTAACCTGTTATCACTCATCCATAATGTTGAATATGTGGTAATGCACTATGAGTGCAGCATAGGTTTATCTCCCGCACGGTTAAACTGTGAAACAAAACCACCCGAAACGTATACAACGTAGACATGAAAACACTGGGAAGAAAGCAAATGGGCATAATAAGAGATGGACAGGTGACGTGAGTCGTTGCCCAGTCACATCATTGCTTTCGGTAGAATTTGCTCTCGACAAATGGCATGCCGACGACAGTCGCCTTGCGCAACCTGTTTCTCACTATAACACCAACCTCGGTTCCCTTCTTGTGCAAGCCCTGCTTGATGTAGCCCATAGCAATGTTGGTACCACCCAGGGTGGGACTCGGGAGACCGGACGTGATGACACCGACTTGGTTTTTCTGACCGTCCTCGGACAGTTCGACAATGATGGCACCCTCGCGGGCTGGCGGTCCCTTCTCAATTATGAATCCGACACGACGCTCGCTAAGCGTCTTCGACGGAGATGCGATCTGAGGTAGAATAACCGAGGCACCGTTGAACTTAGCCGTAGAGGGATCCCGGCGATCCTTTCCAACGAGCCAGGTGAGGGAGGCCACAGGTGGGCTCTGCGAAGTGGTGATGTCGTGACCATACAGGCACATACCGGCCTCGAGACGAAGGGAATCGCGTGCTGCAAGACCGGCGAGACGGACCTCATCAGGCTTGGACAGGAGAAGTTCGGCTATGTCATTTGGAAGAGATGGACCATTGGCAGCGGGAATGGAAATCTCGAAACCATCCTCTCCTGTGTATCCTGTACGGGAGATAAGGAGAGGGTGGGGAGTGGCCGATCCATCAGGAAGAGTAAGGTACAAAGAGCGGCTTTGTCCGAAATAGAGAGTGCTCAGATCCGTATCTGCATTCTGGTCTTTGTGGATGAATGACTGGAGGACACGAGCAGCCAAGGGACCCTGCAGAGCCAGCAGTTCCCGGTCCCCGAGCACATCCCATATGATGGTATTCTCTGGGTGCTCCAGCTTGTACGCATCAATTTCGGCCTTCAAGAAGGCCAGGTCCTCTTCTCGTCGGCCAGCGTTGGTGACGAAGTAAAACGAATCCTTGTCCAGGCGAGTGATGACGGTATCATCGATGATGCCACCAGTACCCTCCTCCAGCAAGCAGGACAGCGTCGACTGGTTGTTGGGGAGCTTATCCAGCGACGACGGCGTGACCTTCATGAGCAGGTCAAGCGCACCGGGTCCCTTGAGGGAATGTTGAACCCTGTTTAGGCATTACGTCAGTTGTATACAAGACGATTCTACATGAAGATTGCTATAGCCATTCAACAACGAAAGATTGACTGGACTCACATGTGGCCGACATCAAACAAACTCGCCTTCTCCCTTGTCCACTTGTGGCTTTCGACGTGGCTCAGGTCGGAATACTGCAAGGGCATAGAGAACCCAGCAAAGGGGACCATCTTGGCTCCATGGGCAATATGAAGGTCATAAAGCTGCGTCTTACTGAGGGTCGACGGATCAACAGTCGTTGAGGATGCATGTCTTGCCACATTCTGTTGGACAAGAGCTCCAGCTCTGATGCTAGGAAGCAAACGAACTGTCGGGCAACTGGCGGCGTGCGAGGGGAGCTGTCTCCGAAGTACAGTGCTCTGGATAGAGCCATTGGCAGCTGTGGAGAAGGACTTGGGACATGATGCTCGCGTGTTAAGGAGTCTGGCTCCTCTAGTAAACGGTCTCATAGCTCTGGCCATGATTTTTTCACAAAATATGAGGCTAGAGATCGTGGAATGGCTGTCCGTTGAGAAATAATAAGTTGCGGAGGCGGGCAACTTGCCGTTGATAACGGAAAAGTCACGTGGTGATACTGTTCTCCGGAGCTCCACTCCGTCTCCGGAATACTTTGAGCGGAGATGCCCTAATTACAAGTGCAATTGATATACTGAAATATGGCAAAAATAAATGTGTTATTGAAGAGCCAAGATGCTATACTCTATTGAGTGGCAAGCATGTCACAGACCAACAAATGATATGTGAGCAGGAATAACCAAAGGCCACAGAAGCTTGATGCGGACAGCCACCCAGGGTATATATATATTTCAACGCCTCTTGGAGGGGAAGATTTCCGTGCCAAAAACCTGTAAATCATATACTGAAATCAAGAAGCCCCCAGTGGAAAACCTGCCGCAATGGGGTGATATAGGTAATCGAAGGTGCATAGCCTACAGACCATTGTTTGCGCAAGAGAAGGGGCTGCCGACTGTGCCAGCCTCGTAGCTTAAAACGACACTGTCAACGGAAGCCTGTTGGAAAATTGTCAGTCATCATTACCAGTCAAACCAATGTGGTCCATGTCAACGTACATAAGTGCCAGGTCCCAAGAAAAATAAGCCGATCAAGATGATGGCAACGTTCACAATGAAACCAATCCAGCCGCGGATGCCCCGTTTCCTGTAGAAACCGGAACCGTAGTCGGCTTGCCGCATTCGAATGTACGCGACTCCCCAGAAGATGAAGCCGAAAAAAGAGTCGAAGAGTGAACTCATAATGGACAGCAGGTCTGAGAAGAAGGGAATAACCTCGGCGATGATCCACGCTGCGACCCAGAGCACCGCTAGGATTCCGGCCCAAGCAGCCCATCCGGCGACAGTATGGTTGCTCTTGTGACGGGTACCCTCGAAAAGACGGAAGAAGATGAAGCGGGCAGAAACTGAAGCGTATAATACTCCCAGGAAGATCAATGTCGGTATCATGAATGAGAAAGAGACCTTCTTATATACTTCGTTGCCCAGCGAGCCGAATGCCGGAGCGGTTATGTACTGGTTCCCAGTGTACGCATAGACAATGGAGCCGACCAAGCTGAACACGATCACTTCCGCGACCGTGACGGCGGTGACGGCTTTCCAGAAGTCCTTAGGTTCCTTCATCTCCGCGATGAAGCTGGGCAGGGTTATCTGGCCGATGAACGTGTAGCTAATATTCAGGAATGCATTCATGCCTGACACGAAAGTAGTTCCAGCGACGGGGATGGCCAGAACAATTGGGTTTCCACCAACGGTTGCATTGGGATTCGGATCGAATCCCGCGGGATGATCTTCAATTGCTGAGAAGATGGTCGCCAGCAGTACCGAGACGAAGGTGAACAACGCGGAGAAAGTGGCTGCCTTCGACAGAGTGTTGAATGTTCGAGGCAGAGAAAAGACGAAGGAGACCACTGCGGTTACGACTGACCAGACGATGGTACAAGTCCCACCATTCGTCATCGTGTTGAGATACTTTGCACCCACCAAGCAATGGAGACCCTGGAAAGCGTTAGGGCACGGCAGCAAGATATTTTCAACGGACAAGACTGCATACCTGAATAAAGGTATTGTTCAGCAGGAACATGATCGCCGTCAGCCACCATACAATCTTCGAGTCCCAGAACAGATACTGGCCAATATCGCAAACATCACGGACTTCTGGATGGCGCAGACAGAATTGCCTATGGCCGTGTCAGCATTGCAGACCCGGGGTCGATAAGGTTCAGATACCAGGTGATAATCGAAGTATAGAGAACGAAACCGGCCACGACGGCGGTCAAGATCAAGCCTGGGACGAGACCCAGAACGGAATATGACCACGGGAACGACATGATAGCTAGACAGATGTACTCTGAGAAAAGCAATGCGGCAGTCTATGTGAATTGTTAACTTCCTCCACCCATTGCGCAGAGAGAGACCGCAGGAAACCGCAACGAAGCGCAACGAACCTTTTGCCAACTGCATGTTCGGTACTTGATCGCATTCTCAGCTTCCAACTCGACCTGTCGACTCACACTGATCCGATCAATGGACGTATTCGAGCGAATGGGTGCGATACGACTGTTCTTCCGCTCTGGATCTTGGCTCTCAATGTCGTATTTGCTCTTGAGTTCGGCAATCTCATGGCCACTCCTATCGGAAAGGGACGGAGTCTCGCGACCAGTCTTCTGGGCGACCTGATCGCCGGAGCTATGATTTATCGCCATTTCACTAACCGGACGGTCTCCTTTCGTAGGAGCTCCAGTGATAGAGAAAGAGATTCGATCGTGAAGACCCTCGAACACATGTACCGCTATCGTATACACGGAATTTATCTAGACAGACAAGGCAAGGAGACGTTCGACATATCAGGAAAGAGAGTCCCCGATAAGCAAAACGACCAGCTCTGGACGAGCTGAGTTGACCAAAACTTTTTATCAAGCAATTGCTCGGCGGCCGGGGTATCGCAGTAACACTAATGGCGCAGGCGCTGATCCCAATGGCGGCAACTGATCCAGAGGTGGAGACGATGTTGAGATAAGATCAACCCAGGAGACAAACGCTGGATAAGAGGTGAAGGAACAATTGTAAAATGTATCAAAGATCCAAGAGAAGAGAGAAGAACTAGATCTTCATAGTTTATGAAGCGGCAACTATTTTCGTCCGCCGTCAGCCCTCGCCGAAAAGAGCAAGGTTTCTGTGTAGGTTGAGGCCGAAAATGACGTGCTTGCGGATCCAATATTCGCTATCCCGTAAGAGTACGAAAGCCGATACGTCGAACAACACCGTTTGAACATCACAGTCGATCGGGATGCTTGTCGATGCGTCTGTGGGGACGAGAAAAACGTGGTTGGGTGTCCGGGTTGCAGTGATCTTGTTGCCTCTATGACAGTATCAATCCTGCTGTTGGATATCATCCGCAGGGTCCGGATGCCCTCTGTGAGAAATATTCTGAATTGGTATCATCCATTGTCTCCACTATCTCCGGAAGAGCGGACTGTGAATTAATCATTGGTAAGATCCAACGAAGCGGCTCTCTTTGGACGCTTTGAGCGTGTCTACAGTCACTTCCTGTTTCCGCACCAACCCAAACCAACCATCTCCGCGCGGAGAGAGCGGTAGGCGCAGACGCCGTCCCCGCCTCCAGTCCTCCAGGCACAACTCTAAGTTATGATTGTCTGTCTAACTGACTCGTGTACTCCTACTTTCATCCTCTGGTTACTACTCGTGTAAAACATCTGGTCGACTTCGGCTCTCCATTCTGCTGTCTGTGACACTTTTTGCTCTACATCATTTCGTCCCCCACGCTGACACTGCAGATCTTGATGCGCACAAACCACTCTCGACTTGAGGCCCCCAACTTCCAAGAAACCTTCAGCCCCGCTGTTGCAGAGAATTCTCAGCCTAGCGATGGCCCATTGCGCCTTAGCCAACCAGGCTGCATCCAGCTTGGGGCCCATGTACGCAACCACCTCACGGACTCTCCGATTTAATTTGCGCTGTATTTGAAGGAGGGAGAAGCGTCTGGCGGTGGACAAGCGACAACATCAAGCACCAACCAAGCGCGCCACCCAGCCGCGCTCTTACGCTGCTCTCGCCAGGGGCGTGACTCAAGGCTGGAGGAGGACCGCAGGAAGCGACCTTCAATCGTTGATATGTGAGAATTATTTATCCATGGAAACGATGATCAGGTGCGAATGTCGAATGTCGACCTGTTGTTCATGAGAAGAGTGCGTATCGGCTGTTTTCATCTCAACCGTTCCGTTTTCATATCCACTTTCTCACATCCTTCAACGTCCCGATTGAGGATTCTCAGCACCACGCCGGGATCGACAGTGGGGTTCTAGAACCGCTCCATGATTGGTTGGATCGTTTCCTCCTCCATTCCTCAATAATGACATTCCCCATCTTCACATGTCAAGATCCCTTCTCGGACGATCGATCCATGCTCTGCTGCTTTATCGATTAGATAGATCGCGTGGCGCGTACATCCTGCAGCAAGTTCACGATCTGGACGCCACATGGACAGATAGTCCTCGTATAGTATAAGTACGCATTGAGCGATATTGAATTAGGCGCAGTTCAAAATAAGAGGATCTCTTCTAGAAGAGGAAGCTAGGAACGAAGGTGTTCTCGCAGCTTTGCCTTGCAGATAACACTGGTGTCTATTCTCTTCCTCGGTGTTCTACCAGGGAGAATCAGACCACAGCAAGAACCCATGTATAATGATGCATGAATTAAACAAGCTAAAGCATCCGTCCACTAGCGGTCGTAGGTGCTCTTTGGCAGCAACAAAGCTACCGAGGCTTATTCGGAACTCCTTACCGAGGGAACTTCCGCTTGACTAACTATTTTAGTTGACACTTGAACCTCGGACCCTAAGACCATCTCTGTCGGTCACGTGGGACATAGTTATTGTTCATGTTGGAAGGACGCCTGCGTGGTACTAGGTAGCAGTATGCAAATATCTAGGAATTCTTATTGGCAGATCTCAACTATTCCTAAATACGATGTGTATCCTTGCAGGATCGGATGGAAAGGATGCCAACTTCCTGACTATGAGTATGACCTGCGTTAAAGCACAACATGGGAAGATACTTGGTCCTGAAGAAAATCTAACTTTTGAATTGCCAATCCACTCCGACCCGATGGTATTATCTATGTACAATATAAGAAGATACAAACAGTTTCAGTCGTCGTCTCGTCTCCGCTTGAATCGCGCGCCCTTCGGTTGGCTACCGTAGGCTCTCCTTCCCTGAACCTTCTTGTCTCGGCTCATACTGGCTCCCAGCGTGATATCCACGCGCGGGGGCGTCGTGAAACCGAAGCTCTTAGCGACCTTCTTCAGATCAAGCTTGTTGATATCGAAGACGGAACGGAGGGAGTGAGAAGCATAGGCGTGGAGATATGAACGGTATCCTTCTTTCGCGGACTATCATAGGGGTTAGTCAGTGAGATTATGAGAATACGGAGAACTGCACGATCTTACCTGGTTCAGGTAGTAATTCTGACCAATCAGCTTCTCCAGTTGAGACTGGATGTTGACAATGTGTTTGGCGGGGAATTCAAACTCCACGACTGGAACACGAGCTTCCCGCAGATGAGAGAGGAATCCGACTTCCGAGGGCTGCAGGAACATCAGACTGCGGCCCACTTTGCCAGTAGTACCACGAGCGGTACGTCCAACTCGGTGGATATAGTCTCTGGGCTATAATCATTCCGTTAGTACTTAGTCCTCCATTGTCCTTAGAACCACGCTTACATCATCGGGAGGGTCTAGCTGCACAATATAGTCGACAGCAGGGATATCCAAGCCTCTTGCGGCAACGTCTGTGCAGATAAGGGTACCCTTTTCAGCGTTACAGAATTCAAAAAATGTGTTCGTGCGCTTCTGCTGCTTTTGCTTTCCATGCAGCGCTAGGACGGGAAGATCAATCTAGTCTCGTTAGTGCTAGATCAAACAGCATATAAGCTCCTGTACTTACGTAGTTCAGAAGTTCCGAGTAATACTTGACGGAGTTGCAGCTGGAAAAGAAGACGATGATCTTCTTCTTCTGGTTCTTCTTCAGCAGCGCGAATAGAAGCAGAAAGCGCTTGTCAGCTTCACAGACGATGTAGCCCTGCTCGACACCATCCACCGTACTGTGCTCCTTCCTGTGGTCGACGTTGATATACAGAGGTCCGGGCTTGAGCGATATCCGCGCCAGGTCCTCGACCTTGGTTGTCTGTGTTGCTGAGAACAGCATTGTTTGTCTGTCATCCTTGGGAAGAATGGAGATGATCTGTCGAAGTTCATCCTCGAATCCGACCTCCAGAATCCTGTTCACAGATGTTAGACCAATTTGCCAACCATCGTCTTAAGCTCAGCTTACCGATCCGCCTCATCAATGACCAAAGATTTCAGGTTCTTGAACACAAAGCCTTCCGTTGATCGGAGATGATCCAGCAGACGGCCGGGAGTGGCAATCAAAAGATTCACACCCTTGGTAAGTTTCTCGGCCTCTGCCCTCCTGTTTGCACCTCCAATGACAACACCGTATGTCTGAGAGTGATGATGGGCCATCAGCTCGCGGGCGACACCAAAGATTTGCAGGGCGAGTTCTCGAGTGGGCGTAATAATTAGAGCTCCGGTACCTGAAGCAGGAAATTAGCATCAGCGCTCTAATCTTCCTTGTCGTAGTTCCAATAAGACATACCGTTTCTAGGCTTGAACTTCAACGCGCGCAACAGCTCAACAGCGGGAATCAAGAAAGCCAGAGTCTTTCCCGATCCAGTCTTCGCGGCTCCCAGAATATCGCGACCAGCCAACGATGGGGGAATTGACCGCTGCTGAATCTCCGTCATCTTTGTAAAACCCATATCCTGAATCGCCTTCACAGTCGGCTCTGACAGTTGTAAATCGCTAAAGTTCTGCGGTATGGAATCCTCCGTGGGCAGCGACACTCCGTTCGCAGATGGCAGAGCAGCCATTTCTTCCTGTTCCGTCTCTCCATTTTCCTCCTGCTCCTGCTCGGATCCATTCTGCTCTGGTGACTCAGAATGCACTTCTTCGTCGTCAGAGGGAGAGGAACGATCGATCTTCTGCTTCTTGCTCGTCGTCTCCTCGACCTGATCGGGCTGTTCTTCCGCTTCAACAACTCGCGATTCTGCGATCTTCACATCCTGGGATGTGCTCTTGTGCTTTCTCTTTCTCTTCTTCACCTGCTCCTGAGCAGTCTGGATCTTGTCCTTCGACATTTCGGTAATTGTGGGAAATTTTTTCCTTTTTTTCCCTCTTGTGATCCTGATAGCGGACGATAAGGGAAGCGTCCCAGAAAAATTTCTAGAGCGGCACTTAGAGGTCACGTGATAGTATGAACTAATGAGAGCGCCGGAAAAGTTGTTTAACGGGATCTCGACGCGGAGATAAGTTAAGCGTCCGCTAGGGGGTGGAAACTTCTATGAGGTACCGAAAATGCATCTTTTAAAGAGAAACTTTTGGTATTCCTCGAGTTGCTGTGCTTGATAATCTCGAGTATGCTGTTACAACTAAATATCGATGTCATATCATTATGACTATTTAACACTGCCTGTTCTCTACAGCCCTTCCTGGATTCGCGTAAGACAATTGTAGATTTTGGTTTGAATAAATGCATGAGAAGAAAGAAAGAGAAGGTGGGTAATGTACGCAGTTAAGGTATCTACCACGAACAAATGCGTCCACACGCGAGTAGACAGAATCCGGAATGAAGGAAGTTCACATACCATCCTCCTCGTTCGCCAGCAAGGCTGCATAATCGTCCAGCGATGCGAAGGTCGGCAGGTGCTTGAGCTTGCGCCTCTTCTTCCGACCAGACTTGTCTTTGTCCTCTGGTTCTGCGGGGAGCTCAACACCACCAATGTCCATGTCCGAAGGCAAGTCTTCGTCACTATCGCGGAAAGCTTCGTCGTCAGAGATATCCATGTCAAAGGCATCTTCATCATCTTCATCATCTTCATCATCAGACGGCTGTTTCTCTGCCGCCTTCTTCTTGGTTTTCGTAGGCTGCGCTTCCTGCTCGTCATCTTCCTCCTTCTCCTTCTCCTCTTCCTCAGCCTCGTCACTCTCATCATTGAAGATGACCCCTTCGTCTCCCTCCTCGTCCATGTCCTCATCATCATCGTAGTCAAACTCTTCGAGGTCGGACATGTCAAGGTCGGCCTCATCGTCATCAATACCCTCCAAATCAGGTTTGGAGTCCAGCATCGCCTGCCAGATATCTGATTCCTTGTCACTGAGGTCAACATCGGCTTCCTCATCCCTAGAAACTGGGTCTTTGGCATCCTTCTTTCCTTTGCGCGCCTTGTCCTTTCCAACACGGTTGAAGTACTCGTGGAAGAAGACATCTTCCGCTGCAACATCCTCGGTCTTCTTACGCCAGAAGGCCTCTGAGTTGACGGGTTCCAGTTGTTTTCCTTTGCCGGCCACACCACCAACCGTGATGAGAAGACCACTGGTGTCACCTCCTGCGAGCGGCTGCATGATGGAAGAACCCTTGGTACCGGCATTGGCCTTCGGAGTACGGTAGACGAAACGGTCTAGGAAGTGCGTGAGGGTATGCAGCGTCATATCTGGCTTGCCAGACATAGGAGTGTGACTTAGGAGATGAGATGCATTGACAGAGACCGAAGGATGGAAGTGTGAGAGGTAAGGGAGCTGCGCATATAGGTATTAGCATTTTGTTGTAGTTTTCTACGGGGGCCGTGGAAGGGATAGTAAGGAGGACTTACAAGCTCCCACAGGCAACTCTTATCAGCGTTGCTGTGTCCAGGATCTCTCTTACGAGGGTCGTAGCCATTGGTTTGCTTTTTCGAGTTCTCGTCAGTGGCCGGGACTGTCTCCTTTGGCTCCTGATCATCTTCGTCGGGAACATCCCGAAACACTTCCTCCTCATCATCATCGTTTTCCTCGGGTTGATCCATCAGAGACTGGAGACCAGAGAAGGTCTTTTCAAGCTCGCGGATCAAGCAGAACACACCAACAATGAACGATGGCTGGTGCAATCCCAGAATTTGGACAAGACGTTTTACGAATGCTTTCACGCGTTTCACGTTCAAATCATTCTTCAATGCCTTGAAGAGAAGGTTGAGATAAAGAGATTGCTTTGATGAGGTGGCAACTCTGGGGTCAAGCAGGGACTCATACAGCGTCCGATAGAAGCGATCACCAGAGATCTGGTTCGAGTACGTGATCTGCTGAATAAGCATGAGAGCTTGAATACTCGTGTTGAAGTTCGAGGAGTGCGTGATGCGGAACAAGGTATCAATATGCTTAGTGATCCTAGAAAATCTATTAGCAGATGATTATCGACAGATGGACATTACAATGCACACCTTTCGCTATCAGACTGGGAGAAAGGATAAGCTCGATTGACACCGGTCAACACTGCTGAAATGACCTTCTCCCGCAATTCATCCTCCGGGTCTTGTCCCTTGACCTTTGCATTCTTGGGTTGAGGTTTTTTACTGCCCTTTCCGAATTTACCTCGCTTCTGATTGGCATGGACCTTTTGCTCCTTCTCTGGTTTCAGAAGCGTCACAAAGAGCGAGAAGTAGATATCAAGCAACTGGAGGGCAACCTTCTCCTCCTTGGTGCTCAGAACGGTTTGGTTGAGGGTTATAATGGCATAATACCGGGCATGCTGGCTCTGGTGGGGCCGGAAAAGCAGTTCTGACTCAATGGAGGAAATGATGGTCGGTTTCATCAAAGGATGAGCTTGCTCTAGCTGGAGAAGCAAGTAGGAAGCCCTAGATGCGATCTTCTTGCCTGGATCACCCAGTTTGTTAACCAGAAGCCTCAGGAGATTGGACTCTTGCTCTGGCTTTTCCTTGAGCAACTCGTAGACATAGCTCACGGCCCTGGAGCGTGAGAACTCAATCTCATCATTGCACCACACTTCAAGAATTTTCAGGACTTCAAAATACTGCTCCTTGAGATAATCTTCATAAGCCCAAACGATGAGATGGATGGCCTGAAGACCTCCAGGAAGAGTGTCTCTCTCGGTCCATCTGCTAGCAGAACCTTGGAACGCTGCCACAAGTGACGGCTGATTCGCGAAAGTTTTCAATCTACGGTCACTCGGAAGCAGTGTTCCCTGTGAAAACATATCCTTCAGAGATCGCAGAACCTCAACCGCCTGGGCACGGCTCCGCTTTCTGCCAAGTCCTATCAGGTTCTCCAATGCCTTGGTATTGTGCAGCGGGGACTCCTGAACAGCTAGCGTTAAGGCCGAAATCTTGTCGCTCAGAGTTCCCGAGGTCATGATCGTCGAGTAGAACTTGTGTGAGGATGAAGACAATGATTGTTGGGCTTCCGCGTACAACTTGGTCTCCTTCTCCAGCAACGACTTCGCATGTTGGTGTATGCGGTCGATGAGATGACGGGGTAGAGCAGCGACGTTCTTTGCGGACGTAGAAACAGGAGGAAGAGAGGTTAAGTACCAGTCAGGTCTTGGAGGAACAGTCTACAACAATTGTTAGCGGTATTCTCACTTGAAAACTCCCCTGTTCGTGAGATACGTACCAGCTTAGAATAAGCCTTGGGAAGTACCTCTATTTCGTTCTTCGCGGGAGTTTTGGCAGGAGATTCTTTCTTGGAGGCTGATTTAGAAGTTGGCGGCGGAGACATGCCTTCAGGAACGTCTTCTTCAACATCGGATATCTCCTGGTCTTCATCACTACCCTCAGAGTCCTCGTCGCCGTCTTTGTCTTGAGAATCGTCTTCATCCTGATCGACATCCTCCTGCTCAATATCCTTCGGCACAATATGGCCAGCACCCTCGAGCATCTTGGATAGTTCCTTGCGTAGAACGTCCTCATCATTTCCACCCTTAGATTTAGCGGAAGCGTTATTCTGGCCCTCAACTTCGGATTCGGAATCCACACCAGCAATCAGATCGTAATCTTCCTTGCTTCCACCAAGGGCCAGAATTTCCCGCCGCAATGCGTCATTCTCGTCCTCTGGTTCATTCTTTTTCCTGCTGTCTTTGGCTTCTCTCGATATCACATCGCCGTTGCGATCCCGCTTTTTGCCTTTGTTGGAATCCTGTTTTTCGCCGGCTTTTTGTTCATTTTTCTTATCCTTTTTTCCTCGATTGGCTGCGGCATTCTTCGTTCTTTTCTGTTCTTTCTTGGTCGCGCTGTTGTCGCCTTTTAGCCTCTGCTCGATTTTCTGGGTTAAGTTTGCCAATGCGGTTTCATCCAAATTTGGGAAAGAGGCCTCAACAGTGGTAGACTCTTTGACAGAGACTCCACCATTGGGAGTATTCGCCTCTCCTCCCGTAGACCATCTGCCCTTGTTCTTCGCCATGGCGACTGTCTTGTCGAGACGAAAATCCCGTGGATTTTTCTGCCGTTCAAAACCAAAATTATCTTTTAGGCAGATCGAGGCCGCCGGAGAATAGTTTCACGACCGCCGATATCTAGACGCTCGGACCATCTCGGCAACCCGCAAAGCGCGAACGCTGCGGCAGAATGCGCGGAGATCTCGCGCGAGAAGGAAGCTTTGAAGAGCTTCCATATATTCATGCCATTCATCGTTGTATAATTAGAATTTATCCTTGAATTTATCTAATGAATTTTACTTTGTGTTTTTATCAGCATTCGAAATTCAATCGTCTATGATTTTTCGGCTCCACCCAGCCCCGAGCATCAGCTTGGGTGTACAGCGGTCTTTCAGTCTTCGCATTCGGTACCATAACGTTCAAAGATGCGAATACCATGTATGAAATGTGTACTTCCTACAATCTGAAAGCATGTTAAAACTTATCTAGTGTGATGGGCGGACTCGCACCTCGAGCTTCTGGATCCCTACGGGAGGGATATCCAAGAAGGCTGCCGAGGGGGAAAAAGGTATTTTTCAGTAATCTAAACCTCCTTCGCAAGTCAGATTGACTAACAATCGCATAGAGGATGCAAATGATCTGTTGGTACGAGGTGGTTTTCTTCGACAGGTATAGCATAGTTTTTATGGTGTCATTTCTAGTCGCCCGCTAAAAGTTATTTAGGCGTATTCAGGTGTCTTTCATATGCTGCCTCTTGGATTGAGAGTACAAGACAAGCTAGAAAGGCTCATAGATAAGCATATGGGCTCGGTTGGTATGTTTTGATTACGAATTGTCTAGCTTTATGCTAATGATACATAGGAGCATCTAAGCTTTCCTTGTCGTCTATTTCCTCTCAGGAGCTATGGGAACGATCAGGAAGACTGAAGGAAGGCTCCGAGGTGAACCTACCCATACATTTCAATACCACAATGCACTAATCGTAATGTAGGTTTTCAGATTCAATGATCGCAAGGAATCCCGCTTCCTTCTATCCCCTACTCACGAAGAAGAGATCACCACGCTAGTAGCCGGTCTAGTAAAGTCGTATAAGGATCTTCCACTTCGAGTCTACCAGATCAGTGAGTTCTTCCAAATATTCTAACTATGTTTACCTAACATTTGTTCGTACAGCGAGAAAGTACAGGGATGAAGTACGGCCAAGGCAAGGACTGCTCCGAGGCCGAGAGTTCATCATGAAAGATCTGTACACTTTTGACTACAACGCTGAAGAAGCATTGAAGACATACAGCTCAGTAAAGGATGCCTACACCCGGTTATTTGATGAATTGAAGATCCCATATCTTGTTGCTGCCGCAGACTCTGGCAACATGGGCGGGAATCTCAGCCATGAATTCCATTTCCCGAGTTCAAAAGGAGAAGACACTGTCATCAGCTGTTCAAGTTGTGACCATGTCTACAATGAAGAGCTAGCAGATGGGCAAGCGCATCTTGACGAGTCAGCGGAACATACGCATAATACATCTGAGTTGGGTGACAAAAATCCAGCCACAATCTCGACAGGCCTATGGATGGCCATCTCTAAAGACAAGAGAACGCTTCTAAGAGGATGGTATCCAAAGTATCTTCTACAGGAAGGGTCTGCAGAACCAGCGGAGAGACATGTCAACTCTCATGCCGTTAAGTCCATTACAGATGCAGCAGGGGTCGATCTCGATCTCAGTGTCGAGAACCCACTGGAGCAATGGGCCGCCGAACTCAAACGAGACCCGAGCTCTGCTTCTTCTGGTGGTCAACGGTTCAAAGTCCTTGATCTTTATGACACAAATGTTCGGGTCTACAAGCGACCTCCTTTGAGCGATCTTCTCCATGAGGTTGACGTCGATGTCGACGTTGAGTACGCGATGCTGAGCCGCTTTCCTGGAACCGAAAAAGGTCTTCAGCTTGTTAAGGTACACGAAGGAGATAAGTGCCCACGGTGCGAAAAGGGTACCCTGAAGCCACAGAGTGCAGTCGAGTTGGGACATACTTTCTATCTTGGCACGCGATACAGCGACGTGTTGCAAGCCCTAGTGACCGTCGATTCGGCGCTCATTGATGAATCCAGCAAGGAAGTTCAAGCAGCATCCAAGATTCAGACAATACCCATGCAGATGGGCTGCCATGGTATCGGTGTCTCTCGCATGATCTCAGCCGTTGCTGATATGCTCGCTGATTCAAGGGGCCTGAACTGGCCAAGGGCAATGGCACCTTATGAGGTTGTTGTCGTACCAGCAAAGGGTCTAGAGGCAGACGCGGAAAAAGTATACGATACACTTACATCGGGTAGTGGTGCTCCGATTGACGCCATTCTTGATGACCGGGATAAGCAGATCGGCTGGAAACTTGGAGACGCTGATTTGATCGGCTATCCCGTTATTGTGGTCGTCGGTAAGGGTTGGAAGAAACAGCAAACGCTGGAAGTGCAATGTCGCCGCTTAGACGGCGTACGGGAAGAAGTCCCATTGGAACGTCTTCCACAGTTCGTCAAGTCTTTACTGGATCGACTCTGAGTAAATTGAAGTTCGGGTTGGATTGATGGCACCACGGATCATGACCGTCTGGACGTCAATACAGACGTCTACACAAATCTATCTGAAGATGTTGTATATTACCATAAAATTATGTACTTTAGTAGACTTCAATGAAAATACCCAGACCCCCTCTCAAACTCATGGAAGAAATCTTGCTTTTGTCCGACAATTCTATATGGTGCGTGGCCATATCCCAATATCTTGGCGTTTCCGGAGAGAAGATGTTGCGGACACTATTTCCACGTCCCGGAACGCATCTTCGATATCGCCCAAAAAAGCATCTCAAACGACTGGACAGCTAACGGAGAAGATGAATTGAACTGCTCTCAGCTCCCCCTTCCTCTAATTTCTACATTACCTTGGAGCCATCATTTTTTTATGTCAAACTTCAATTGAATTCTATATAACTACATCTCTTCGATACAGCGCAGGCACAGGAAGAATGCCACCACCACCAAGCCCCGCATCGGGCGCCCCTCCAGGTGCAGGTATGCAAGCAAAACAATAACCCTCGAGCCCCAAATCATTATATACAGATCTCTACAATGAATGATCTCGTCCACCTTTGTCCTCAAATGAGAAAAGAAAGCAATGCGACCTTTCGAACTTGACTGACGACGGAGCTTAGTCGACATCACAACCCTCTCCCTCCCACAGCTTCGCGCACTTCAAACCCGTCTATCCTCCGAACTCGAACACCTCACAAACTCACACGCGAAGCTTCGCGCCGCACAGTCCAAGTTCCGCGACTGCGTCAAGTCGATCACCGATGGTGTGGAGAAGAAGAACGGTGCCGAGGGCGAGGGTCGGGATGATATCCTCGTACCCCTGACGAGTTCCTTGTACGTTAAGGGAAAATTGGCGGATCGGGAGAAGGTGCTTGTTGATGTGGGAACAGGTTTTTATGTTGAGAAGGTTCGTGGGATTGTTTCTTTGCTATATGTGACTGAGGGAGGGAAGAGGCTGATGGTTGTTTTTGACTACAGACGACGACCAAGGCGATCGAGTTCTACAATGACAAGGCCAAGGATTTGGAAACGAACCTGAAGGATCTAGAGAAGATTATACAGGGCAAGAGTGCGAATTTGAGAATAATTGAGGATAGTAAGTCGATTACTTTTCTGTCTGGTGGATATGTCTCCTGCTTTCAGGCGACGTCGTGTATCTTAGAACATATTACGATTTTCTAGGAAGTTACTAACACATATCCTAGTTCTGAGGCAGAAAGTGATGAGTGGAGAGGCTGTCACAACTCCTGCTACTGGAGTAGCAGCTGGATGAAATGAACATGACAAATTTCTTGTCGGTCATGCATGTACGAATGGATAAGGATCTCAATTTGAGAGCACACAAATGCTGGAATAATCGCTTTATTCGATCTTCTATCTATTAATGTTGAAGGTAACACTATGGAATGCATCTCCAGAGTGGTGTATGGGATCACAGTAGAATGGTGCTATACACATCGCCTCAGTCTCAACGTGAATGTGGAGTGGATCATTCCGTTTGGGCCCTCTGACCATTTGACCACAAATGAGCCAGAATCTTGTTTCCTTTTCCTAAGTCATGCACACTCGCTGCTCTTCTAACGAAAATACAAATTAGAGTAGTGAACTTGAAAAGATCGAAATGCGGAACTTCTGCTTGCAAAGACGGGGGCGGCGGACTCAACGCTCTTTCCTTTTAGACATACCACCAGCAGTGCCACATTGTTAATAGAGCCCATAAGAATGCTTTGTAGAGGAGAGAGCATAGTACGAAGTTGCCTCCTGTGAGAGTCGAGAAGGTTTCCTGTTATCACTGATCACACCACAACTGCAAGTGGGATTAGATTTCCCATCTGCCGAGCATGGCGGATGTGTTGCATGAATATCATACACTCAGAATCTGAACTCCGAAAAGATGCTTCGATTTGTGGAACACTTTAGAATAAGGTACCCAGATCCGCAGCGAGGACTTTGTTTGAATCCTTGGATTCAGAGATAGGCGAAGAGCGGCCAGAAGAAGTCTCTCTCCTCACAGTGTCGGCCTTCTGTGGTGAAGAGTGCACGTTCGGACACGTCCTCTGGTTAATAGCGTCCCTTTCGATCTTTGTCAGGGCATCGGGCTTCCTTGGGCCTAACAGTTCAGCAACATCCTTGACGAGGTTCACGAATTCCCAGAATCCGGAAGACGTGTCCGCAGGGTTTGTTTTCGCCTTCGGCGGAAAGAACGTTTTGAGATTGGGGCTCCAGCTTGCCGAATATCCCACTCCCATATTAGCATGTTCACCAAGCAAGTTATCCCAATCCAAGCCGAAGATAGACGCACCCCAGGTTGTGAATGGGACATCTAGAATGGGACCTGGGTTAGAGTTTTGTACTTGCCCCTGAGAAAATTGAAGTCCCGCTCGTCTGTACTCGTCATAACGTGCAATTTCGAGGATATAATTAGTGCCCTTGAGACGGTAACGTAAGGCGGTCTTCTCAACAAATCTGGATACGGGAGCCGTCGGCGGAAATGTCACTCTTCTCTTTGGCGGCGCCGAGATACCACTAGTAGCAGCATCGAATTCGAAGCCGATGGCATGGGAAAAAGCTCTCAGTGCTGCACCGATGTTGGTAGGCTCGTAGAACTGCAAAGCTTTGATCTCCAACTGCCAGTCCGCTCTGAGATCCCATCAGCTTGTGGACTTTCACATCTCGCGGGACCAAAGCCCGATACGTACCTTCCAAATTCAATCACAGCAGCCTGAAGAGGTGGCCGTAGATCCCCGTGTTGATTATTTCCTTGAAGTTTGACCCAGCGACGCTGAGCTACCTCGTACTCCTGCGCACCCGGGTGTCGTTCAAACTCCGCTTCCAGGCGCAGAAGCGCACTGTCCGAGCCCAGGAACTCAAAATTTACAGAATACGACGGTTCGGCCTTTTCCAAAGAATGGGATGTTGTTTCGAAGGGTCCTAGGAGATAGGAGGCTTTGAAACACCTACTCAGAAGCTCTGCTTGATTAATCTCAAGACTAAGAATCAATTAAATTAGCACAAAACGTTAAAATTCGCGAATATTTGACTTGCCCTGGAAGGAGACGCCCTTTGGTCTGATCATGTAACAACATCTCTCTGAATTCCTCAAAACTGTAAGAGGTTTTTGAATCTTTAGGAAGCCGATATTCGTCAAGGATAAAGGCTCCTATATTCACTCTCATTCGTAGGTGGCCTCGAAAGAATGGAAGAGCTCTCATTGCCCGTTCCGTGATGTTCAGTAGACGAGTATCATTTCTGGAGCGCATCAGAGCAGCACGATCAAGCCACTGTGTGATTTCGAAAGCTGTCATTATACCACCGTGGAGGAAAGGCCTCGCCAGAGTATGACTCTGCTTGACGATGATACCGCGTTGCGCATAGGCTAATTCCGGTGGCTCAACGAGATACACCTTCGATCTTATGTTGGAAGACGCCATCAACTCGCTCCACTTTGTTCGTATACGACGAATAACTTCTCGTATGGTACCATGGTTATGAGCGAGCACGCAGATGTAGTCAGGTAGGCCGTCAGGGACATAGATATGACAGCCAAATTCTTCACGAATAGAATCCAGACCTTGGAGCTCAGGACCGAGATATTCCTTGAATGGAAGTTCTTCAGTAGCCCAAAGGAACAACAACTGCAATAGCAAGAGTTAGCCCCTGGAATAAAGGTTACAATAATCTGCCGTACCTTCTCTGCGAAGCGAATAGTCGGCTCAGGAGCTCTTCTCAGCTGCTGTAAAATGACATCTTGCCGCTCATCGTGGAAAATCTCGACTTCTTTCTTGATAGAGTATGCGTTAATCTTGGCCCATAATGGCTTCTTGTTCTGCAATGATGAAGTGCATTTATTGATGAGTTGCTGCAATAGTTTTTGAGCAGCTAAGACTTGACTTGAATCACCCCACAGAAGAATAACCTGCTCGACGAGGAAGCTTAGTTTAGGACTCATACGTATGTATACAGTCATATTAACCTACCCTATCTGTATATGCCGGAGGCTTGATATAAGCACCTGTCTTTTGAGAAATATCGTCAAACACCTCCAACCTTCCCTTGTTTGTAGGACGACCGCCCGTCACTGTTCCACGAGCAACCCCAAAGAATCTTGAAGATCATTAGCACTTATTAAGAAACACAATAATCATTTGTCTTACTCGTGTTTGAAAGACCCAAAAGCAGCTGGCAATTGTAAGATACCTGTTGCCAGTTCGTAAGCTTGTGCAACATATATTTGTGAAAGTGTAACTAACCATCAGGCCTCAATCCTGCTCTCCAGTTTGCTTTCGCGGGCGAATCTTTCGGGAAACGATTGGAAACAGGGACAAAAGCTCCTCGAGTCCCCGTACCTCGTGAAAAGGACCAGTTATTTCCCCTCCCCCGTGGACCGCGAGGAGTCGCAGGAAACCCCCTGTCTCGAGTGCTATTTACGACTACCGCGGATTTCGGAGGAGAGTTACCACGGGTCCGAAAACCGTGTTGTGCTCTTACTCTGCCGCGAAAGTTATCTGGTCTCCGGACTTGCTGTAAAGGAGGGGTTGAAGCTGAAGCTATGTTCGCCGTTGGAGTACTGGACACATTCTCTCGCGCAGATGGGACCTTTCCATACCCTGGCAGCTGCCATTCTGTATACAGAGTTAGAATCGAATGAAAACATCAACAGATATTCCATGTGAAGAGATAAGCGTAAAATGAGAAAAGCAACCTACCTTGTGCACCAAAGGTCTCGTGGCTGCTGCAACGTTAGCAGGTCTCATCAGACAAGAGACGATCACTCACTCAGCCATCTCTCTGTGGTGCCTCTCGTTGAGGGTTACTGGATGAGTACTCAAGGTGAACAGAGACACAGGCTAGGTGAAATGAGTCCGAAAGTAGGGAAGTGGAGTTTTTCCTGTTATATGATGATGCTCCTTAGTCCATTTGTTAGTGGAAGGAGGAAGGAGTAGAAGGGCATCTAAACCTCTTAATCGATCGGCTAATATGAAAATGTCCACAGAAACAATAAGACACTGGCATAAAATATGGTGTAGAGTGAATTAAAACTTGAAAAAGACACATTCACCCTGCTGTAGGGTACGTTGTCGCAGGTAACCGCAAGGCCGCAGCGTGAATGCAGGGAATGGGAGTCTTTCACGCCCCGCACCCTCAGTCACAGCTGATTTTCTGAACAGGAAGAATAGAGGTACACATTTCCATCAATAGAATTTGCTGAGTCCATTAAATTGAATTGTGGTATCCATGAAAAATCAGCAATTTTGCGCTGCGGGCTGCATATAATCGATTCTGAAGTCGGATGGACTTTATTTGACAAAGTGGGTAATTAATAAGAATAGCATCTGTGGGCTTTGATTTATAGACAAAGTTCAGCAAGCTTGCAGTTAGACCTTCCAGAAAGCAGCCCATTTTCAGCATAGTAGCAGTTATTTATTAGCTGAAGATTTACTGTAGAGTAGAGTAGAGTAATTGCTTCATGATGGATAGCAAACAATTATTGGACCCACCCAAAAGATCTTCCCAATGGCGCTAACCATAAATGTGATAAAGTGAACAAACGCGTTGCGGAGATCAGACGCGTTTCGCGAATTTTGGAGTTGGCCCATGCGGCTTGTCCTGGAGTTACCACCAGATTTGCTCCGCAGCACCGACAGTCTCACAGTTAGAAGAGCCACACTGAACATGGACAATATTGACAGCACACCATCAGGTGGGGGACGGAAACGCAATGTTCGAGAGAGAGGACATGAGTGGCTAACCAAAGGTGGTGTGGTTCACGACGACTCCGACGATGAATTGGGCTACGAAGACCACCCTTGGGAATGGGTTTATGAACCCGACGAGGAAGAGGATAGCCACCAGGATCTTGCAGATTCCATCCAAGATCATGCAGATGACCAACCTCGTCGAAGGCAGTCTTCACGACCAGCTGCGAAAAAAGCACACAAGATCATCGGAGGTCGGATGGGCGCATTCGAGTGCAAACTTGGCCAAGTCGTTCTACTAAAATCGCCTGAGGCTGGAAAGGACTGGATCGGCATTATATCTGAATTTCTAGAGGAAGAAAATGAAGAAACGGGGGAACCAGTGAAGTCAGCCAATATCATGTGGTTCGCCTCTCCAGACGAATTCCTTTCTACAAGGAACAAGAAGCGCGCAGATGCATTGCCCAACGAGCAATACCTCACGGCCGATTTCAACGTGAACCCATTGACCTCTATCAATGGCAAAGCTACAGTCATGTCTAAAGATGCGTTCTACGCTAAGTATCCGAACGGTGCGCCACCGAAAGGGAAGGAGGCGCTTGCGGAGTACAATAGGTGCATAATTTGCAGAAGAGGCGTCAACCAGCTTCAGGGTCGATATACCGAGGAGTTTGTTTGGGAGGACGTCTATAATGAAGACAATGAGGCAGTCTTCGAGCTCATTGATATGGTCAAGACTGGGTTGAAAGCCGCCAAGAAGCGCAAGGCTGTCGACCGAGATGTAAGTACGCAGGCCACTAGATAAGAAAAAGCATCCTAACACAATTTTCCAGTATGTCGATATGAAAGACAGTGATGTATCTCCGACTACACCAAGGAAGCGACAAAAGATAACATCCCTCAATGTAACTCCTCAGTCGCAGCGCAAGAAAACCCTTACGACCCCGTCCAATAAGCGGTATGTTATATCCCCTCTTTAGATTGCAACAGGAGAACTGATGGTTGTCTCCAGGATTGTCGTGAAAAAACCGCTCGAATTCACTCCTCTTGGTACTCGCATGCTCTCACCGTCTCACTTTGCTTCCTCTCCATATCGTCAAGCACGTTCCCTGCTTCACGTCTCGAGTGTGCCCACATCTCTCCCCTGCCGAAATGCTGAATTTGAGACAGTCTACGCCCATCTCAGTGCAGCCATTTCCGAAGGGACAGGGACATGTATCTATATTTCAGGAACGCCAGGAACCGGAAAGACCGCGACTGTTCGGGAGGTCGTCGCACAACTCAATGCTGCTGTGCTGGCGGAGGAGATGGACGATTTCATCTTCGTCGAGATCAACGGCATGAAAGTTACAGATCCTCACCAGTCTTATTCTTTACTCTGGGAAGCTCTGAAGGGTGATCGAGTATCTCCCTCTCACGCACTCGATCTACTTGAAAGAGAGTTCTCCCACCCTTCGCCCCGACGAGTACCATGTGTGGTTCTGATGGATGAGCTTGACCAGTTGGTCACGAAGAACCAATCAGTCATGTACAACTTCTTCAATTGGCCTGCTCTCCGCCATTCCCGTCTTATCGTACTCGCCGTTGCAAATACTATGGACCTCCCAGAGCGAACATTGAGTAATAAGATTTCCAGCCGTCTGGGCCTGACTCGAATTACATTTCCGGGTTACAAACACACCGATCTTATGGAGATTATCGGTTCACGACTAGCCAATGTGCCAGGCAATATCGTCGACCCGGATGCTATTCAATTTGCCAGCCGCAAAGTCGCCGCTGTTAGCGGAGATGCCCGACGAGCACTGGATATCTGCCGCAGAGCTGTAGAAATCGCAGAACAGGCGAGTGAAGTTGCAACGTCTAAGGCTTTGGGAGAAGACTCCATGGATATGGACGACCCAGAATCTCTCCCACCAACACCATCCAAGACTCCCGCACGGCAAAACAAAGCTTTGCAAAAGCGTCTTCAAAAGTCGGAATCTGAATCTCCTCACAAGAAGCCAGTGTCCAAGCCTCTTGCACGTGTCACAATCGCAACAATCAAACAAGCCATCAACGAAGCCACATCCACTCCCCTACAACAATCCCTCCGCACTCTACCCTTATCCGCGAAGCTCTTCCTAGCCGCTCTGCTTGCACGCGTACGCCGCACGGGTATATCTGAATCCACGCTGGGAGATGTCCTTGACGAAGCGAGACGCATCGCTGATGCTGCAGTCGCGGTCGCGGGTGCTGCGGGTACGAGAATCAAGCAGTTCCTCCTTGGAGACTCCAATGGCGCCCGTGTGAAGGCGATGGGATTCGCCGCTATGGAACTCATGAACTCCAGCGTCGTGATGCTTGAGACAGGGATTGGCATGAAAGGTGCTCTAGGCACGGGGCTCTTGGGACGAGGTGATAGGAGTGGGAAGGTCAGGCTACGGGTTGCTCCGGAGGATGTGAGAGCTGCATTTAGGGAGGACCCAGAAGCGAAAGGTCTGGGGTTAGGTTTTGATCAATGATGACCTTTGCCTTTTCCTATTTATTGGCCTCGTGGACATGATGTCACAGCAGAACTTTAAGCAGAGGCATCAAATCGGCGTTTGCTTGGAATGATACCCTCTCATATGGCTTTGTTATCACATAAAACAATTCGAATGGCACGGTATTGCATAGTCATGGATCACGGATTACACAGGTTTAAGGAAGACAGCGCATTGAGATATCCTAATAAGGACACTAGTATGGTGATAAATATGCTTTTCGCCTCGTACAGGCTAAGGTTGCAATATACATTTCCACATTCCCATTCGCGAGCATAGAGCGCCAGAACGCCTTTAATACACCGGGTTTCGTAGTCAAAAACAATGCCATGCCACAACACTAACAAGGCCATGAAGAATACAAACAAACTAATACTTCTGCCGACCCAGAGTAGGCTTCCAGTCCACAGGGTGCGTTTCGGGGGTTGCTTCGTCATCTGGCTTCCAGATCTTAATAGTCTTGTCGGCCTCACCGACAATCAATCGCAGACCGGTGCGATCGAACGTAGACGACATGATACCGGCCTCAGCGTCCAATGAACCAGGCTGGGCAGTTGTGTCGAGTGATTGGAACCGATAGCCTGTCTTCCAATCCCAGAATGACATAGAGCCATTGTCACCTCCGGAGAAGAGGACGTTATCGTCGTTCACGGCGAGAGTGTTAATGACGGCGTTATGGCCTTCAAAGTTCTGCATGAAGGCACCTTCGGGGCATTTCCATTGTTTGATACTTCCTGTGCTGGCGCTGGCAAAGGTGAACTCCTTCGGGTGGGTCACGATGCTCCGAACGCCCTTCTTATGGTGAGTTAGGACGCCCATAGACTTGCCCGCGGCAAGGTCCCAGAGACGGACGGTCGTATCAAGGGAGCCAGTGATGATCTGAGGGTCCGCTTCCTGACACTTCAAATCTGCAACTGTTCCCTTGTGACCACTTAAGACGTGGATGTTGCTTCGAGTCCGCATATCCCAGACTCTGGCAACACCGTCACGACCACCAGTTACCAGAACGTCGAGCCTGGGGTGAAGAGCAAGCGTGTACACTCCGCTCAGATGACCATGATAGTGACGAATAACCTTATTTGTCTCAAGATCCCAGCATTTAACCATCTTGTCCTCACCGCACGAGAATAGATACGGATGCCGAGGAGAGACGGCCAAACCTCTGACCGTAGAGATATGACCCGTCAGAGTCAGACGCAAGCTTCCTGTTGCCAAGTCCCAAATCTTGATCGTTCGATCTCCAGCACCACTTGCGAACCATTTATTGTTAGGCTCGACCGCTAAGCACCGTACCCATCCCAGATGTCCAGATATCACTCTCATCAGCTTCCAGGGAGCATGCCATTCCGGTTTCTGCTGTCGAGTAGCAGATGGTCTCTGTATCAGACTTCGGGCCTGGTTTTCCCCAGCTCCACCTGCCGCTACACCTGGAGCGCCCTTTACGAGCGCCATTGATGAACCACTCGGGCCTGCCGCCGCCTGCGCTTGCGCCTGAGTTCTGGGACGCTTCGTCCGTCCAGCCAGTGCCTTAGCTTGCTTCTCCGCAAGAGATGGTGGAAGCTGTTTCACATCTTCATATTCCGCTTTCCGTCTGTACGATAGCCCGATCGAACCATTTCCATCCGTTGATGGTGTGGCTAGGAGGTAGTCAGAGCCGAAAAGCTCAATTGTTCGTTTCGCTGACGCGCGGACCGCTTGGTCAGCGGGCAGAGGAGTTGGGACCACATCCATGGCTTATCGAAACTCTGCCGTATATCCCTATCTTATCTGGAGATAGAATGTTATGTTTCAAACCAGTGGCACGAGAAAATGGTTTGAGGCCAAATCGTGCGGCGGATCCGAGGAGCCTAGGCTCCGGCCTCAATGAACGTGCTTCGAACGGAGACAAAATATTAGCACATCCAAGATGTAGCGCAAGAGTCTTGAAGTGAGAGCGCGAGACAAAATACGCGTTCCAGAGAATGTAGAAGTTGAGTATGTGGAAGAGTGCTGAATGATCCGGATCGTCTCCAAAAGCGTCGCGCAACTTTCACTCTGAGTTGGGAGCTCGGACCACCGATCCGCCTTGTCTTCGCCCGGAGCTTCCCCGCCACTCTTCTCCATAGATTCTGTTGTAGATCAAAGCACTTGTTCGCAATGGATCCAGACCACGCTGCAAAGTTTGCCATACATGAGGCTGTTCGTGAAGGAAATAGTATGTTATGCCTGTTAGGTTTTAAGGATTTTATTTCTGACTGTTGCAGCATCCGTCGTTGAGTCCCTTCTTAATGTAAGTGAACTTGCCCCGCATACTCGAGGACGGGTTCACGATATAACTCCCGGATCCTAAAGAAGCATATTCCTTCGTGTTACCTTTACTTACTATAGTTTCCTATAGGCAAATCCGAAGCTTGCTTCTCTGAAAGATGACGATGAACGCCTCCCGATACACTGGGCCGTGGCCTACAGCCGCTTACCAATCGTCGAGCTGCTTGTATCTCGGAAGAACTTCGATCCTGATGTTACGGTCCGTACATAATATATCTATTTCACTGGTCATTCTATATATTGCGGAAGAGATGCTCATAGTATTGGTACAGGACGCTTCGGGGTGGACGCCTCTCATGATTGCAGCTAGTCTGAAAAATGCCGAAGGAGATCCGATCATTGATCTGCTATTGCGCAAAGAAGCAGATGTGAATCTGAAAAGCGTTACTGGACAGGTGAGCTTTCCACAAGATATGTACTCATTCGTGGAAATGATACTGACAGATGGCATCTGTTACAGAACGCTCTTCATCTCGCAACCTCGAAATCAAACCTCAGCACAGTCAAAACGCTCATAGCCCACAAATGCAGTGCAAGAGTAAAAGACAAGCGCGGTCAGCTACCACTGCATAGGGCTGCAGCGGTTGGCTCTATTCCCATACTCAAGATACTCCTGGAGGAAGGTAAGAGCCCGGTGAACGCAACGGATGTGGACGGCATGACGGCGCTGCACCATGCTATCGCTGAAGGCCATGGCGATGCGGCCATCTTACTACTCAAGGCTGGTGCAGAGCCTGATAAGAGAGACGCCAGTGACACTTTGGCTATTGACCTGGCTCCTGATTCGAAGGTAAGGCTGCTTTGTTGCAAATTCCCTCATGGACTGTGCCGGCTGACGCGGTTATAATAATGCAGGTACGCAAATATATTTTGCAGACCGCAGAGAGGGAAGGCATAGATCTGCCATAGAGTGCTCAGTTCGTCAGACTGTTGGAGTCCGTATAGTTCATGAGGAACGGCGCAAAGGATTGGAAGGACTCTCGTTCAATACTAGCGGGATGCAAGGCTTAAATATTGGCATAAGACCTAGAAGATACCCCGGTGTCCATAATTTCCATAATATCGTAAGTTCATTCATACGACGATATAAAGGACACTATCACGAAATCTAGCTCACATCGGCACATTGCATCATGCATTCCCGAAAGAGCCTTGAAAGTATATATGTACAAGAATTGAATTTAATGTGGGATCCGTTTAAACCTTTTACTTCATTGTACTGTCAACCAGTTCCCGATAGATCTTCTTTAGATCTGCGATATCCGCCTGCAGTTCTTCCACTTGTTCGCTCTTCTCTCCAAGCATTTCGAGAGTCGTCTGGTACCGCTGGTCAAGGTCTGCAACATGTGCTTCCAATTCCTGCACATGAGCATCTGACTTTCTCTTATTCTCGACCTCGCGCATCAGCTCGACGACTTCCTGCCTAGCTTCATCACGTTGGGCGATGAGGCGCGCGAGTTCGTCTTTTGATGCTGCCCTCTCACTCTCAAGACGACGGACGGTGGCACTCATCCGCTCAACCAGTTGGACAGAGGGCCCCGCGCCTACAGTTGAGACTGAAATAATGTCGTTGATGCCTCGTGAATGCTGCGTCTGTCCCGCACCAAATGCGGAGGGTGTCGCAGGAGTTCCCGTGCGTCCGAAGAACTCGTCCGGCTCAAAAGTGATGGAAGGCGTTCCCATAATTGGCACGCTCGACACTCCGTTAGTATTAGGTGGAGAACTTAGAGGATATGAGTCTTGTCGTGGTGGGGTCCCGAATTCAGGGGACTGTACTGGCAATGTCGATGAACGACGACTGATTGGTCTGGGGTCAGATAGAGGCTCAAGTCCCACTGTGGATCTGCGGCTGGATGCCACTGGTGATTCTATTCGAGGTTGTTGGAGGAAAGTAGTTGTTGGCGAAAGAGCCTGCTCGCGCCATTTGGTCCTTTCTTCCTCTAGCTTCTGGGCGAGAGTCGCTTCAGAAAGCTTTCGCTGCTCAACTAACTCTGTCTGCGCTGCATTGAAATTTTGATTGGCCTTCTTGAGCTTCTCTGTTATCTTTTGCACCTCCTGTTTGCTTTCCTCGAGCCTGCGCTCCAGGTCTTGTATATGCTCCTTGGAGTTCTCGAGCTCTTCCTCGGCCCTCTTCGCCTTGATGTTCTGCACAACATATTAACACCAGTTCTGACACCCAGATGCGGAATCTACATTTTGCTCTTACCAATTCGCGGACCTTTCGTCGTAGATCTCCCTCCCTTTTTGCGATTTCATCACGCTCTTTCTCGACACTCGCTAGACGGGAAAGCAAAGAACCTTCGAGGGTTTGCCAGTTCTCGCTAGCAACAGAGTATTGAGTTTGGAGGGTCTCGATCTGTCGTAAAAGCTTCGCTTGAGAATCCCCTGCAGCGCTGGAGGAAACTTCTTCTGCTGTGGCGCGGAGCGTCTCCATCTGGCTTTCCAGTGCAGACTGTTCGCCTTTTAGCTCTGCCTCTAGAACTCTAGCTTTCTCTTTCTCCCGCTCGATACCATCCTTAAGGTCTCTGATCTCTCTCCTTAGCTTTTCTTCACTCAGTTCACGTTCAATCTTGGCGCTTGAAAGATCGTCCTTGAGCTCCACTACTCGCCGTCTCTCTTCCTCTAAAGCATCCGACTGGGCCTTCTCCTCTGCAGCTTCAGCCCTCGCTGTTGCTTTAGTAAGCTGATCCTTCAAGTCCTGGATCGTTGCTTTCAGGGAGTTCCGTTCTGCAGAAACGGCATCCAGCTCCCTGGAGATCTTTGTGTGAGAACTCAATGACTCGTTCGCCTTCTTCTCCGCAGTTTCTGCACGTTTGGCTCTCAATTCTGCAGCGGCTAGATCCCGCTCCAGTTTATCAGTCTTCTTCCTAGCGTCCACCTGAATTTTGCTATTCTCGGCTAGCTGTTGTCGAAGTTTCTTGATTGCGGTTCTGTGGTCCATCTCATTCTTCGACAACTTCTGGCCTTCCTCAAGTAACAATGCAATCCGCTCATCTTTTTCCAGGAGTTGCTTTTGAAGGCTTCCAGACTCAGCAGTAGAGGCTGCCTTCTTTGCGGACTCAGCCGCCTCCTTCGCCAGGTATTTCAATTTCGATTGGAGCGCATCAATCCGTTCGATATATTCATACATTTCTTCCTGCCATTTCGACTCAGCAGCCTTATGTTCCGTTTTCAATTGAGCCACAGTAGCCTCGTATTCGTTTGACGGCACGGGTGTGGTGTTGATTGAATCTGCTGTCGCAGTCTGTATACCGTCTTTAACTTCTTCGGGAGTCTCTGGTCTGCTATCGGGGGCCGCTTCATCCTGTTGCGCTTCCTTCTCGTCCAAGACGGCGTTTGGTATCTGGACATCGTCCTGATCCGACCGGATTTCTTTGGAATCGTGTGATGATCGGACAGAATCATAGCTGGTTCTAGGTACAGACCAGGTGACAGATGTACTTTCTTCTTTTGTAAGACTACGTATGCTCTCTTCGACATTGCCAGGGGCACTGTCCATGCTTGAGCGCGGGTCGTTACCAGGCAAAGGACTAGATGTTCGTGAAGGTGCGCCGCTCGAAGTGGGACTGGTCAGGCCTCCGGTTGTGCTCGATTTCGCCATGGCACGGGCTAATCGTTCCTGTAAACGTTCATTCTTTCGCGCATTGGAGGAGCTGCGCGATACGGCTGGGAGAGTTGTTAGCCGCAAGCCTCGAGAAATACGTATGGAAGCATCGTACAACTCGCCGCCAACTTCTGGGCGGAAGTTCCTGCCTGATTCCCTGTCCCATCCGCTGACTTTGTCTTCACATGCGTAGGTTTAAGGGGCAAGTCATCTTCCTCAGCAAGGATCCGATCTAGTCCCGACTCGACGCCTGCTACCGCTTGTTGCAAAAAAGCTCCTACCCCCCACCTGGATTTCGACGGTTGCTGATTCTGCGACATGGCGCTCTGGGATTATGGGCAAGTTGATATCCAGCTACCTCCCAGGAAATCTGGACAACGTACAATGCGCATGAGTGGGGGCAATTCCAGGCGTGATTCGAAGCTCGTAGTAACTGGGTTGTCGTCACGGCCGAAACGGAAGCTTCGTAAGCTTTTTTGACACGGAATTAATCTGCTAGATTAGGGAAAAGGTCATAAACGAGTGACTGGAATGGAAAAGGCCATGGGAATGGTAGCACGGGGTAAGAGGCCACTCTGGTCAGATTGCGCGCGTTTAGCCACATCCCGTCTCTTTCAGGATGAAGAGAACGAACGATGAGCCAGGCTATGAGGTACCGCAGCCGCCCAGCCGCTCTTGGCGTGGGGAGTCCTAGCACGCGGAGCTCCCATCCCAGCTCACCCTCGACGTCGTCCGGAGCTCGATTTGCGAACACAATCGACATTCTCAGACGCCTTTTCTCTCCCTGATTTCTCGCGCACGATGTCGTTGGAGCCACCCACATATCTCAGCTCCCTGGAGAACAACATCCGCGCGCGGCCAATCCCCTGGGAGGGTGCAGTCCGAGCTGGCAACATCACCGATGACCACCTAAAGAAGATCAAGGCGGTGGATAAGGTGCGCAAGGAACAGCGAAGGCAGACCGTTGAGAACGATTTGAAAGGATATACGACTCTGCTGGCCGGAGGTCCAGATGGCAAGAGTGTCTTGGAGACGGCGTCCCGACGGACGGATATCGTCCAGTATATCCTGGTTCTGGCTACAGATCTGATTAATGGTATAGAACCAATTCCATAACGACGATCAGGATCTGGTCACATCCGCTATAACTAATGCTGATTTGGAGTGCTGTAGATGTCCCGTCGCTTGCACCCGCGATCGTTGCGCATCCCGACCCTTACAAGCCATTCCTCCCTCTTCTCCGTCGCTCCACGAGCACTGAAGATCCGATACCGCTTCTCACGTCCACTTTCTTGACGGCGCTCGTTTCTATCAGTTTAGCCTCGTCGACAAAGTCGGCTGCGCGTGACGAGGAAGCTCTTTCGAAACTCTTCTCCTACTTATCCACGCTCACTAAGAACCAGGACAGTGGACTACAAGATATCGGCGTCCAAGGATTCTCTACATTGCTTCAGACACAACGGACAAGAGAAATCTTTTGGAGTCAGAGGAAAGAGACGGTAGACCCCTTGATCGAGATACTCCGTGCAGCCGCGGGGGCGAAGGAAACAGGGTCGACGACCCTAGGTGGCACGGGAAGCATCCGGAGTCTCGAACCCGGAATCGGAGGGGGCGTAGGACTCCAGCTACTTTATCATGTGCTTCTTGTCCTCTGGCAGTTGAGCTTTGCAGGTGAACTAGTGGGTGACGATCTGGAAACGTAAGTTCTGAGTATGCAATCGGCAGTGGATCATTCTAACGCGCTCCAGAGACCATGAATTCATTGCATTGTACGCCCAATTGCTTCGACTCTCTCCAAAGGAAAAGACAACCCGTCTACTTCTGGCTACGTTGAACAATCTGCTTTCCACCAACCGGACTACTCTGCTGCCCGTGGCTGTGTTTGTCCGCCTCCCAGCACTGCTCTCAAACCTGAGTGGTCGTCATCTGACGGACCCCGATCTGCTGGAGGACCTGCAGTCATTGTCAGAGATGCTGGATGAGTACACCAAGACACAGACAACATTCGATCAGTACGCGGCCGAAGTGCAATCAGGTCACCTTCGTTGGTCCCCTCCTCACCGCAACCCCACCTTCTGGAGGGAGAACGCACATCGCATTTTGGACGATGATCGGGGCGCTCTGCCCAAGAAGCTCGCAGACATTTTGTCTAAGAGTTGGGACAATGACAAGCAAGTATTGGCGATCGCATGTAATGACGTCGGTAACCTTGTGAAGGAAGTGCCAGAAAGGCGCTTGCAACTGGAGAAACTCGGTCTAAAGACGAGGGTAATGGAACTCATGGCGGATTCAGATGAATCGGTGAGATGGGAGAGTTTGAGAGCTGTCGGGGAGTGGCTGAGGTATACCTTTGATAAATGAGTCCCACGCTACGTGGGATTCCTGGTTTAAGCTGTTTTGCAATCTGTCGTTGTCGCATTTGCATATGCTGCTGGTCATCAGCCGTCGTTTCCTTGTCGCTAGAAGCTGTAATTATGTAGAGAAGTCAATGTATCCATATATCAAGCAAAATACAGCCATATACTCTCGGTGATTGTGATGTTCAGCCAGTGATGGATACCAGAGATTCACGAGGGGCGGGGAAAGTCACCATAGCTCGCCATGTTTCAACCGATAAACGTGCTCGAATGCTCTGGTGGATCATCGGTTCCGCCACGAGCAACAGAGTCCGTGTACTAGTTAGTACATACAGTAGTTGACATTCCCTGACAGAGTCCCGACACTTGACCCCAAATGGAGGAAGTACTCGAATTGGACAGCAACTCCACTGTCCTAGCAAACCCCATACTAATTCATTTCTCCCAAAGAGTCAAGTCATAAGAGGTTAAGTGCACTGTGGAGGTGATGCTCCGATGAACAGTGGATCGGATCATTAGTGAAAGTGGGGGTGACGACGAGAAGGTTTGGTTAGCAGCACGAACCAATTCACGGTGCCACTGAAATCGGTTGCGCGCTTATCTTTTCAATGCTTAACTAACCCCCTTCCCGATGGATCTCTGCCTGAGAAGAATCATCGAGTCCTTGCGGCTTGACAGTCCGCTTCTTGGTCTAGGCTGAGTCGTTTTTCTCATCATCCCAATCGGGGGACGTTGGAGTTCTGTCAGAATTGAGACAAAAAGGGTCCCCTTCGACCTCATTTCAGCCAAAAAAGAAGCATCTAACCAGGTCACGGCTGACGGCAGCACGGAGCGGAGAGGAACCTCCCCTCCACTGTCGGACGAACTGCGTTCCCATGTCACGATCCTTTACAGGATGCAAAAGATGTAAAGCCCGGCGGCAGAAATGCGACGAACAGCGACCGGAGTGTGGGCGGTGCAAGGCCGCAGGGATCCAGTGCAAGTATGCGATGCAACTGCAATGGGGTGGCCGTGCTTTTTCGCGCTCCAGGTTTGGCGCGTGCGTGGGAAGCGGTGGGATGCAGAGGCTCGGTAGGTTTCAAGAGAAGAAGAGAAGAGGAAGATATGACCACTGACATATAGCTACTCAGAGTACTCCCCCGGTGAATTTGTGTATACTACCACGAAATCTCCGTCTCCTCCATCCTCCAAACTGGCGTTGAAGAGGGAAATTGATCCTTTTTCGTCGCTACCCTCGGAGCAAAAGGCGTTACTCCAACATTTCATCCGCGATGCTTCACATGTCACGTCTTGTCATCCGGGCATGCAGAAGGATATCTGCCGAATGCTCGTTCCGATGGCCTTACAGACTCCTTCCCTACTATACGCGACCACAGCGCTCTCAGCAATACATCTACAAGCTTTGACCAATCAATCCGAAAGAGTCAAGACGGCGCCTGATATCGCTAGACTGATGGCACGCAGTCTAGAGCATTTCCGTCTGGAGCTTCAGGACCCCAGCTCGAAGGGTTCAGAAGTTCTTTTGGCGACAGCACGCACATTGTGTCTAGCGGAGATACACTCGGGGGCCATACATCCAAATACGTGGAGAGCACATATTGAAGGTGCCAAAGCCTTGATGAGTGCTTCGGACAGAACTCCTAGTTCCCCACAGAAGGCCAATGAATCTTTTCTCAGGTATCTGAACCGATGGTACAGGTCCATAGTGTCTCTTACCGCATTAAATGGCAATGGCCCTCCAATCGGAGATGCAGATACGAAGGCATTGGCCATTATCAAGTCAGAAGGACCCGACTATCTCGACGACTACTGGGGATTTACTGTCAACCTTGCGGATATCTTCCGTCAAATCGGCGCCGTAGCATGGAGAAGGCATCAGAGCACAAGCGTTGATGGGAAGCAGATCAAAGTCGATGAGGAAGATTTCCAACAACAGGCGGCCTCCCTTGAGACTTCTGTTTTGCGCTTGATTGATAGAAATACTGTTTCCAAGCCCACATTCTACCCTGGTGTAGCAGAGGGCTTATCGGCGGACACCATCCGGGAATTCATGCTCTGCAATGAAGCCTTCCAGCATACTGCCCTGATCCACATCCACCGTCGCGTACGGAAGGTACCTGCAACGGCTCCAGAGGTCCAGCAGTCGGTTAAGAGAATTCTCGAGTGCACATCCCAGATTACTCCAACGACCGGACTGAGTCCCTGGGTTATGCTCACGACCCCTATGTTTACAGCAGGCTGCGAAGCGCTTGGCGAAGATAGAGAGAAGTCCAAGAAATTACTCACCGCTCTTCATGACACGGTTCGAATTCCGAATGTCCTTCAGTCTCTCAGGTTTTTGGAACTGTATTGGGCGAATGACCAGACATCCGAAGATGAAGACTGGAGCCACTTCCTAGGTAAGCATAAATGCTCTTACTTCCAAATACCATTCCCACTTTTCAACTCGCGACTGACTCAAGACCTTAGATCGAATGAGTTTCGACTTCATCCCTTATTGATCTTGAAAGGAGCTATGATTACGATTCTATGTGTTACCAAAAATTCAAACATGCGATACCACGACCATTTATTTTGTGTCGTTCCCTGGCGTAATATCACGGTTTGCGTACGGAGTATGTTGGGTGGAGTCCCGTCTTGTGTCTGGTATAGTCAATGGCACCGGAATCAGCAGGTTAGGAATTATGGATGTCTTGGACTTGCGATGTATCTTTCTGATCTTTCATCCTTTCTTTCGCTTATATATATATATATACAACGTTGTATACATTTACTTATATACCAATTACTTCCAACATAACTCAATTATACCTGCAGTAAGCACATATATCTTTAAACCGACCGAGCGCCCTCAAAAGCCCGTACTCTATACTTCTGTCCATGCACGAATACAACATCACCCTCCTTTTTCCAAGCCCCTTCACCTTCCCCTTCAAACTTACCATCAAGCTGTGTACTCAGCGCAGGAAGCGCATTGTCCTCGTCTCTAATGACATATTTCACAATCCACTTCCCAGAACCATCATCTGTTCCTTTACTCCATTCCTCCTTCCTCGCTACCACCGGGCCTCCGCTTTTCATGACCTTCGTCTTTCCATCATCGCCCACTTCCCACTTATGAGTCTGTTCCTGCCGTAACGCAACATACGTTCCTCCGATTTTTCCCAGAAACGTCTTGACGAGGCGCTTCTCGCCGACATCATTACCATTATCGCATTCATCAACAGACTCCAGAATCCAAGCTAGTTGTTTATCGCAATCAGACAAAAACTCGGGCCCTTCTAGTGGTGACAGTTCGCGCCAAACTTCTTCGTATTCTGTAACGGGATTCCCCGGCAGGTCCGGACGAGGCATGCTCCCCATTTCAAGATCGTCGCCGTTCGGTAATTTTGAGAATGTCCCCAGATCAGAGGACGAGAATTCGCAGTGAGAGTCGAGTTCATGCGTGAAGAGGACTTTGGCTGTGAAAAAGGGGTAAATATGATGTATATCAGGTGTGGAGTGGTTTATTGGATGTGCTGGGGTGTGTTGGCATGTATCATGTGCTGCTTTCTGCGATCTACATATTGGGCACTCTACATAATATTTTCGTCTGTCCCTTCCTCCTCTTCCGGCAAAAAGGCGAATTAAATTGGAATATAAGGAACAGAACATGGTTCCTAAACTTCCTGAACTCAAAGACGCAGCATTATGTAAAACTCACCTGGCTCATCACTCTCCACGATCCTCTCCCCCGCAATGGCCCAATCAATCGTTCCTGTGCCCTTATCCACCCGGAGATCAACATACCATTTCCTAACCGAAAGCACAACCGTATCAGTATTCTCGAACGCAGGCTCAGGGAGCCAGCGCAGAGAAACCCGGGTTGAGAAACGGGCTGTAGGAAAATCTGTCCGCTCCATGCTTCGGTTTGACTTTGCGGCGTTCGATGTTGAAGTATTCATACACTGATGTGGAATGGAACTTGAATGTAAATTTCTGGATATTTAAGCCCCAGGGTGGTTACCTAGAGTCTATTTAGTATATCTTGGTAAACTGAGACCATGCGGGCAGAATAGAGGGGTAAGTGATAAGGATGGTTGATTGGCCAGTTGCGCGATATAATGCTTACCTATACTAATATCACGAAGAGATGCTGAGCAGTCGATGAAGCTGGACTCTCGATCACGACTACATCTGATGAACTCTAATTTTGTTTATCTTCCTTTCCGGCTCGTTGGAATAGATGATAAGATTATCTATCGTCGCCATTCGGGAATTTCATTATGTAAAGCGACGGGAGGACCTGTGAATTCCCTCTTCCAGTTAGCTTTGCCGTTTCAGGCACGGTACCAAGAGACATCACTATCATGAATGCTTCAACAAAACAAACTCACTTGTTCTTTTATATGGGTACCAAGAGCTAAAACCCGAAAAGATTTTTATCTTCATCATAACCCCATTCGTGCAATGCGGGCAGCACCACTTTCTTGATCATTACGGGCGGCCCACAAACTAACACCACGCTCTTGTCACTAGGTTCGAAGGCATACTTGCGGAGTATCTTATCATTTACCCTTCCTCTTTCTCCTTTCCAGGAATCTTTGGCCTTACTCAAGACGTGAGTAATCTGGAATTGCTCCGGATACTCCTCAGCGAACTCTTTCAGCTCTTTACCTAGGAGTATATCCTCTTCTGTACTGTTAGCGTCTATAACCCTGATCTTCATCTTATCTTTTCCATCCGATTCCAGGATTCGCGCAATGACTTGATAGCCAGGGTTCACACCGGATCCTCCCAGAACGAGGGTGATTCGCTCAAAAGTGAGTCTTCGGTCATCTATGTGGAATGTTCCATTACCCTCGTACACAATTTCTCCGGCAGGACCTTTGATTTCAACCTCCTGGCCTTCTACCAAAGAGTCCAGGATGTTACTCATTGTGCCACCTGGCTGGCCGGGATCTGGATAGTATGTTTTCACTACCAGATCAAATGTGCCGTCTTCGTCTTCCTCAAACACCGGTCGGACGGGAGTGTAGGGGCGGAAAACTAGCTGGTCCTTGAAATGGAATCCAACTTGGATATGCTGACCAATTTGTAATCCGAGCTTTTGTTCCCCAGAAGAGAGAGCAAATTTATATCGCCTGGTATCTTCTGATATTGAGGTCTTGCTAATGAGACGGGCTTTACTCCATCTATTATGGACGGAAGAGGATTGAGTTAATGAGTACAGTCCGTCGAGGAAGGAATCGAACATACTTATGACGTCTGAGGGCAATCTGGGACTTTTGCTGACTCGATTTCGCTCGTCTCTCAGCTTTGGCTCGAGCTTCTTGCTTAATATAGTCTTGCGTTTTCTTTGTGACCGTGCCGAGGATGCACTCTATTCGATAGTCAACAGGACAGCTCAGCATGAAGTGGTTGAGACATATGATTACCTTGTAACTTCTCGTGGGCATACTCGTCATGGATACTCTCATACTCGCCCGTTGTGTCTTCATGCACTCTCCCAGCATGCGCCATAACCGGCGCTTTGCCGCCTGGGTGCCAGCTTAGAACACTCGTGGCATCATAAACATTTCCATTGACTACAATCCAACAGTCATTCTCACAACTGTGCTTCTCAATCTCCTCCCTTGTAAACTGCTTGTTAGGAATGGAGCTTTGTCGTTGCGTCTCCTGTGTCTGAACTTCCGCGGATGGTCTCATCCAACCGCCCTCGCCTGTTCCAGGCTCACACGGATGTCGAAAAGTGATATACGGCCTGCTGGTTTTTGAATTCTCAATGACCTCTAGCTTAACAATGTAGTGACAGTTGTTCATCATGCTGGACTTCGGTTAGCTTACCCGGTTTATCTTTGGAGATGAATTACTTGCCCTTCTAGGTTCCACGTGGGTTTCTCAGGCTGCGTATTCTTGCTAGCATCCCAGCATCGGACCCTAATACTCTCTGCGCGTAGTAGCTCTGCTACACTGACATCAAGGGACCAGTGCAACCAGGTCCAGAATTTTTTACCAGGTCTCAGTGGATAATCCGGGTACTTGTCGCGTCAGCAGGGCAGGTACTGATTGTTTCCGACTTTATTGACCAACTTACCCGACGAATGCAGTATAACCAAGAAGCTCCACCATTGAGACTGACCTCAACTCTCTGTATCTCAATGCCTCCTCCATTGTACGCAAACCCCTGGATCTGGTATTTCTGCCCCGTGAGTACCTCATGCAGGTTGATCTTCTCTCCTTGTGCTGGCTTGACGATGATCGAGTTCAACACCTGCTCCATGCATGCGGTACTGGGCTGACGATATAATATTTTAGCCAACTCCGACTCTTTTTCAGTGACGAATTCGGGTACGACCCGATTGTCATAGATATGATAGTAACTATCGTTTTCCTTATCTGTCAACCATATCTTTTCTAACCATTTCACCCAACGTCCGCCCACGAATCCTGGCACCACTAGTCGTAGCGGATACCCGTTGTCCGGAGGTAAAGGGGAATCATTCATCTCATATGCCAGAATCACATCATTATTCACGTCCATCAGATAGTCCAAAGGAAGGCAAGTCTCGTATTTCCCCTCGCTCAATTTTTCTGCTCCTTGGAAGTTAACCCAAAGGCGTGAGCCCTTATACTCATCTATTAAACTCGAGACCTCAGCCTTAACAAGCACGTCTCGTAGCAGAACGCCCCTCCAGTATGCACATCCAACAGCTCCGGGACCCCAATTGAATCCCTTGCTTCGCTTGATCATGTTGAGTTCCTTTCTCCGGTTACCATCGCACGCCACAAATACGGGGATGTTGATGCTGGGAAATCGGTCTTTTAGGTCATCCATAAACAGCGTCAATGACTTGCCAGCCGAAATTTCAAGTTTGTGATTCTCCCACAGAAGATGAGGGACAGCCCCATGGCTGCGGACGTAGTGAAGCCAGTTTGGCGTGATGAAGCCGGCATCGAATAGTTCTGTTAGGGTTGCCTCAGCATTTAGAGGGTGTTTCCCTGTTATCCGAATCAGATGGTCTGTTCGGGGAATCCAGTTGTCTGGTGTCATTTGGTCGATTTCGTCAATTTCAGCGGGGATAAAATCGCTTTTCACGGGCGAGTTGCCTTGTCCGTCGTTTAATTTTAAGGACCTGATGTGCGCCTCTTCCTCGCGCAGACTCTGTAGAAAGGCCTGTTCCTCTTGGCTGGGAGATTCCTTCTCCATACTGTCTTGGTCATCTTTCTTCTCGTTTGTATCCTCTGCCTTGACATCTCCATCAGGCCGTGCGGTTTGCTGTTGCTGTTGATCTTCCTGCTGTTGGCCCTGATCCTGGCCCTTGCCCTTTTCCTGCTTCCGCTCTTCCTGACCTTTCTCTTTCTTCTTCTCATTTATAAGCCAGGGCTGTTCCTCTTTTATATGGTACTCGGTTGTATGGAGGACATATCTCCAGTATTTGGGATGAACCTCTGGTCGCTTTATATGGAAGTCCTACATATGAGTTAATGAGACTGGTCTACACATCTGTCCATCGAATACGCTTTACGGACCTTCTGTTTAGCTAGAAAATCCCGTACGGTGAGTAATTCTCCCCTATCGACCTTCTCTTCCAGTTCCTGGATCTTCTCCTCCGCCTCTTCCTCTAGTTCAAACCTCCAATCATCGCCCGAATGGGTGAGCCCAGGAAAGCGGTCATCGCGAGATCGAAGACCAACCCGGTGGCTGTGTGTCTTTGTCCAGTCCGGCTCGTCGAAAATTGCGTTATCAGTCGCATCTGGTGGCATTTTGGTATCCTGGTATCTTACCAGGAGATCTGATTGTTACTTTCAGCGGTAGACGGGCTGTATCTGCATCTACTTGAAATTGAGTTGGCCATATAGGGTTGGGATGCAATTATGACATCACTCGAAATTAAACTACAATAGACGCCCTTTGTATTATGATTGGAGAGTATTGTTGCGCTTTCATTATTATTTGACTATATGAACAAGGCAATGGATACTAGGTGCCGGGAGGGTAAACCAAAGCGCGGTATCTATACATGTAACTGAACTGGTTCCGACACCGGGCCAGAAAATACTGCCGCAATTATGGCAAAATGCGCACTTTTCTATTTGGATGTTTAAAATCTGCTTGACGGAGTGCTAGAACCAAGGGTGCTTGGTCCCAATTAATGCAGCTTCTCTTCAGGGAACATCAGGGCCTGGAACTGGCGTTGCAACTCAGTGTGGGCAAATACGTCGCGTTCGCAAGATGGCTCCCCAACCATTATTTGAGATGATGCAAAGCGATGTATTAATCAAATGCAGTAAAAACGTACTAGATATTCTAAACTTCATAGGGAGTGAATATCAGTCTGCACGTCTGGTCTTTTGGCCTCGCAGAAATGATCTGGTCGTCTATATCCATGCAGCCGTGCATGTCTGGTGCGACCTCCGTCTTGAATCTAGAATATACTTCTCGGAGAAGGATCTTCATCTCAACTAAGGCCAGACTATTAGATGTCAGCATAATTGCTCTCCAAGCTTTTCCTGGCACATGGAGCAATGTGATGTAACATACTTCTTCCCCGTACATCCTCGACCGCCAGTAGAAAAGGCAAAGAAGAGCCTATTTCTTTGGTTAACACCATCAGGATCCATCCATCTCTCGGGCCAGAATGTGTCAGGGCGCGGGAAGACCTGATCGTTCAGTCTATGAACAGAGTAAGGCTGGCAGCTGACAATGGTCCCTTCAGGGATGTGGTATCCATCTATTATGCATCCGCCCTTGGGTACATCGGGAAAGACATGGGAATCGGAAGAGCTAGTCGTAAAGCTTCCTTGACGACTGCGTCCAAATACGGTAGGTCATCTAAAGCGACATCGACGGGCGCTTGGCTAACTTCGAGATGCAATCGTTCTTGAATGTGACTGTTATGCGACTGAGAGAACTCCCACATGAGGAAACATAGTCCATCACCAGTGGTGTCAATACCTGCAGCCATATGATCTTTACATTCCGCCGCGGCTTGGATAATAGGGAGTCCGTTCTCTTTGCTAAGTAGTCGCCTAATCAATGTATAGTCGTCTGCATTGAGACCTTGCTCGACCTTGTCGAGGACATACTGATCCGACTTGGGTGATAGCCTTGGTAAGAGGAATTTAGGAAAATAGGGCTCCAGGCCGGGAAAATAGTGTGCAAGTAGATTTTCTATCGGTGAATTAGTTATGCTTAAAGATGAGATAGAAGAGAAGACTTACTTTGAAGACTACTATGATAAGTAAGTTCTTCCATGAGTTCAAAGTCTTTGGCGCTGGTCAGCGAGTGAGTTCCTCCGGGGCTGAACATAAAATGTGTGACACAGTCCAATGCATAGCAATGTAGGAGCACCTACACGCCAATCAGCCTTTGCAAACACAACACATAATGAGTATGAGACTGGCTACATAGACATCAACACTCATCTCCATGCATTTTCCGACGAATATGCTGGCGTTCTCCTAGATGCTAGCTATTGAGTCCTTGCGCATCACATTGGTCATGGCATATCGGTCCGCGAAACATCGTTTGCGCTGGGTATGCTGTCAATAGGTCAGAGTAGAATGATTCTCGTCTTACCCTGCACTCTAAATAGAAACACGCACATCCTTCTTATTTAAAGTCGAGAACATTGTCCTGATAATCGATCCTTAGGTTCTATTCACTAATTAGAACACGGGGAACAATAACTCACTTCTCACCAAATTGCGCGAACAGACTATACAGTTCCGTCCTGTCATACCCGCTACCTCCCGAGGCATAGATCACTTTGATGGCCTCAAGGCTGGTAAAGGACACTTCATTAGGACTCAATCGGACAACCGGGCCATGTTTCTTGTGTAGTTCGTGGATATAAAGCCGGCGGTTAGCGGAAAATTCATAGTACTTTATCCATATCGATGTGATGTTGCTGATGAACGGACCGGGGAGCTTTGCGAGTGGGGATCGAAGTCGTTTGATAAGAACAGCCCCAACAAGGAGAAGGGCTGCTACCGAGATCGACCACATGGTGGCATCCACAACTGAGAATCCTCGCAACAGTATGAGGGAGTATACTTTGATTCTTCCTCGACCAGTACTTAAGAATTGTGGATGAGTTGTTGATGGGGAGGGAGGCGGGTGAAGTTTATAGTTGCTAATAGATAGCTATCATTATCTTATCATGCACTAACCCGAATGTATTTTCTCGCTAGACCACCCAATACGTAAGAGCTTTTTGAGAGATGAAACTCGAAGGAATACCTTTTTATTCCCAAATGCCTTTAAGTTCCACATTGCATGATGCCTTTTTGGTGCTTTTTATGTGCTGCCATAGCAATCTGGGCAGCGCGAGGGCTGTTTGATAAGGCATTTTTCGGACATACCGCCAACCACGAAGTTAACACAACACACCATTACCGTATACAGCATCAGCCAACTGCAATGGTGATCTATATAGTGTCCTGATGTTCAATGGAAAGGCATCATCAACATTGATGGCCCACCAAATCGTGCAGATGCAAAAAAAGGTCTCTACAAGCCATCTTGCTGCAAGCAAAAGGAAAGCTCAGCAAAAGCTCTTGCAGTAAGACTATCTCATCTGTTTAGTCTGAGGGACCCTCTTGGGCTCCGATCGATGTATCGTTCGATGCTATATCTATGGCCTTCGACGGAAGACTCGGTTTTGACCTTCTTCTGTGCAAATGTACAGACGCTCAAAAAGAGTAGTCCGCTGCTCCAACTCCCTCTAGGTTTTACAATTTTGCAACACATGTCCGACCATAACTGCAGGCAAGGCGCTGTATGCCTCTGCAAGAAAACGTCATACCTTCCAGTCAGCCCAAAGAGACTCACAGGATAATCGCTCAGCTGTTCTAGGCTGAAACGTATAGCCACTTTCTGACACTAATTATAATAAAGTAGTAGACCTGTCCATGCCCAGATAAAAGGTCCCTCGTTAGTCTGGAATTGAAAATCTAACAAGCAGCAGAACCTTCGAGTTAGTGCCACTTCGGCACAAATTGCCATTGTACATTAAGTCTTTCTCCGTGACACATAGGGACCACAGGATTATGAATCACCACGAATAAAGAATATAATAAAAGGGTTCTTAGAGCCACATTTTCGATAGATCCAAATGTGTGCGCGGAGTAGTCACCCCCTTGCAGCGCCACCAGCCCACAGTACCGGCCATGCAGATGTCAGAGCGAGTTGATGGAAGGCGCAGACCTACGGTATGATATCGTGTGACCTGGCTATTGTAACCGAATAAAGAGTTAATTGCATCTTCGCGAATTTCTTTACCAGATTTTAGCATCCGGTCCACGCGGAGGCAGGTCAAGTCAAGGCGCAAGGGTTCACAGTGATTACGTCATAGAGAAAGCCTTGCTTTGGAAAGCTCATCAATTAAGGAGTGCTCTCGAAGGAAATTGCTGTAATTTGCGTGAATAATTGAATTTCCGCCCTACTCGAGGCCATTAGAAGAGCGAACACACCACGTGATCAATTTCCCTGAAGCTGATTTCCATAACAGGGTTCTTTTCTAATTTCATTGTGTCCCCGATCATTTAATAATATTGCAACCCTCGTCTGCTTACTTTAATCAGTCGGCTACAATATCTCTACTACTCTCAGGACTTGGACGTTAATTTGTCGTGTTGACGCTGTTAGATCTCCAGTTCTCCACATGGTCTGAATGATGCGCACGAACCATGTAGCTAAGCATATCAATCAGGTATGGTTCCTAATCTCCGCTCACCGTTTTGTCGATCACCCCATGAGGGGTGCTGAAGAGTGCCCGAGGCCCCTCTAGATTTCAAGACAGGCATCCCATGACAACATGAATGCCTCTAAGGAAATCTTCAGTCCTTTCCTGTACGGAGAAATTGACTCCTGGCCCTGGGCGCTTCTCAAACAGGGCAATCCTAGACGGCTGTTGAGTCTCGGATTAACACATTCTGATTCTGGTCTGACGATCTGAAACGGCTGGACAATCTGAGATCAAGATTGCACAGGCACTTGTGGTCTGTGTGGAGCAGTTAGATAGATAGATACCAGCACATGACCATTTTTCCTTGTGCTAGATGAGCCGTGTTTTTCCAGTAGCCTCATAAAGAGGATTTTACGGAGTATTTCATGTATCCTGAGAGACCAGCTGTTCGTCTCTCTGGTTGAAGTATTGATTACACTTTGGCTACTGTCTAGTTATCTTTAGTGCAGTATGCATGTCAACCTTTAGACCCTTGGTTTCACTTCATGCTCCAAGGATGGCCGGACACTGGACAGTCTCGGGCATACTCTAGAGTAATAATCTTTAGTCTAGGGTCTGAGCAGCGCAGGGTGGAACTCCTTGCCCATACTATGGTAAACGAACGCAAGCACGGGGCGATTACGCATGTATCTCTTGAACGAGAGTCGCTGGACGAGGCGGCGGGCGGGAAGTCAAATTGCCAGGCGGCGCTAGGGAGACAAACCATAGAAAAGGCTTAACTGCCGGTTCGACTCGATGACCGGCGCGTACCTTGCTGCTCCTGACCTTGGTCTCTGGAATCTCTTAGGCTTTTACCCCTGAAGCTAACTGATAGCGTCGCGCCTGGGCTGCTCTCGTGAAGGGACATAGCGATAACCTCCAGGTCTTCCTGCACCATTGAACGCGAACCAGCCACCTCGTGCACACCGCTGACGCGACGCCGTGTTCGTCCAAAGGGTGAACTTTGTTGCACCCACTGCGCTGAAAATAGATATTCAATATATCTCGAACCCGGCCAATCCGTGGTCATGAAGATGGTCCCTGGACTAGATGCCAGGTCGCCATGTTTTACTCCGAGAGCTAGTGTCCTTGCAGAGAGGTCACCCTGCTAGTGTTTGCAGGGTATCTGGCGCGGAGAGACGCTGCACTCCAGTTGCTTGGACCTTGGAGCGACTGTTATCGGTTCCCTAACGGGCCATACTGCTGTTTCGGTGGTAGAAACGTTGTCGATCAAAGCCTCTCCCAGCCGGGCCCGGTTGCTCTGCTTGGCCGTTCTCCATCCTTTCTATGCCGCCCTGGTCCCACCACGCTTACTCCAACGAACCATAATGTCCTGGCCGGGATGGTGTCTGGCCCGTGTCGCCAATCTTCTCCTTCTCCTTTTTTCGTCTACGTCGCTTGTCCATGGCGCGTGCGGCTTTCCCCTGCTGGAAATCATGAAGATGACGATCGTGAACTATTAGCTGTTACCAACTGTGTGAGAAACCCTGGTCGAGATGGAGGGTGATATCTCTCCGCCAAGCGCGGCTCCTGATGGCTTGTCCTCTCTCCGCCGTCAGCAGGACGACGTATCGACCGATTCCCACATTCCTGAACCCCTCGGGGCCCAGACCACTGCTCCGGCAACATCTTCTCCTCCAGTGCGCAGGAAGCCGTTACCTGAGAATGCGTCCCCAGTAGTCTTCCAAGGACCGACAGATCCTGACCCAGCATCTCCATATACAGATCGTCGGTCAAGGGAGCAAGTCGCTCCCAACAGAGCAGTTGCCCCTACTCTCAACGACCTGGGGATTCTACTGGACGATTCTGTGCCATATTTGCCAAGGGATCTTGACAGGTACGCGACCCGGCACTGGAAGCAACCGGCTCCGTTTGATTATGGGTGAAGACCAGGCCTTTGTTTGGAGACTAACACTTTAATTATCTGCTTCACAGGTTTCCACGTAACGATAAGCCCCAATACGCCCCCTATCCTATAGACACGTCGCAGTCGTTTGTAGTCGACGAAGAAGAGGAAGAAGGCTACCGGTTAGCGAATGGAACGCCGATTCACTCACGTCTCTCGAGCGAACCTCTCATACCCGTCCTGAGGTCACCGCCATCTCAGAATCATAAGCGGGCTGAGACTATGCTCTCGCATAAGCCTCCTCCTCTTCGTCTTGACTCTGGAACGCGCAGTATGTCGGGTAGCTCCGCGGATGCGAAGCAGCCAAAGACTCCCGGGAACAAAATCACATCCTTCTTCGGCTGGAAGACAGCCCAGTCTCCTGGAGCGGAGTCGTCAAGCACTGATATCTCCGACTCGGGTAGATCCCCGATACCATCCCAAATGATAACTTCCAATCAAAGCGGAAGCAGGTCTGTCCCAACGGCCATTGACGTGACCAAGGCCAATGGACTCCAAACTCCCACCAGGATGGGCTCCATTGGTTCTGCGATGTCAGCGGACCTAAACCTGAAAGTCAACCAACTCGAAAATGAACTTCGGGAAATCAGTTCAGAACTGGCAGGATCGATCCGGCGCGAAATGGATCTAGAAGATCTGGTTGAAAGGCTACAGTCGGAGATCGGTATGGATTCAAACCGGCGTACAAGTGATTATTTCTCGGATTCAGGTGCTGGTTCTGTAAAATATGGCCCTGACAGTGGAGGCCGACCCGAGGATATTGAGAAGATCAGACGAGCAGCAGAGCAGGAGAGGGCCCAGTTGAAGGTGGAACTGTCACAAAAATGGCAGGAAGAAAGATCTCGCAGAGCGGCCTTCGAATCGCATGTCCAACTCCTAGAGGGTCAAGTTCAGCAAGTAAGTAGTCTCAACAAAGTTCGTTCTCTGAATCTGTCTAATCCGTCGACAGTTCCGTCGCGAAAGGGTGGATGCATCAAACCTTGCATCCAGAGCCAAAGAGCTTGAGATAGCATTAGAGGATACCCGCCGAAAGCTTGCCGAGGAACGACAATTAAAGGATAACTTCGAAGATCTTCTCACGGCCATGAGGGTGGAACTGGAACAGCATCGAAATGAAAAAGACCATCTTAGAGACGAGGTCATTCCTCAACTGCAGACACGTCTTCAGGCCGGAGGTGGATCATCAGATGAGGATGTCGTCCGTCTACGGCAAGAGCTTGAAGCATTGCGAGCCGAAAATGCGACCTTGGCACAGCAAAGCAGATTCAAGTCCATAGCCGAAGAAGATAGTGACTCGATACGAAGAGGCTCTCTGATCGGTTTGACACGATCAACCTCTCTAGCCAGACGACCGGTGAAGCCCAGTAATGCTTCCCGGCCTAGTTCACTTTCCAGATCGAACTCGGTATCTGGGAAGGACAGGGAGAATCGTGAGTCTTTGGCTGATAGGGTAAAGGATGTGGAGGCTCAGCGAGATGCCCTTCACCAAGCTCTGAAGAATCTACTGGAGCGCCAGGCTTATCAGGCCCGGGAGAGCGAAAAGCGCATCAGAATCTTGGAAATGGAACTCGAGCGTGCCCAAGAATGTGGAACCCCGCGCAGGTTGGGATACGAAAGAGAAGTCCGTACTCTTCGGGAAGAGATCAACCTCCTGAGACAACGGGCAGATGATGCCTTGGAACAGAAATGGCAATGTGAAAAGGGCCTCGGCGGTTTGAAGATGGATCTTGACCGTGCGGAGCAGGAGACCCATACCCTCAGAATGTTGCTACAGGAACATGACATTGCAGTTCCGGAGTATCTGACGGCCTCCCGCGAAGGGCTTGCCGACGTACAGGCAACATCCTCCTCCTTAGAAGCGGCTTACCAGCAACTTCAGGCTGACAGAGAGTATGCTGAAGCTAACGCGCCCAGCTCTCTTGAGGAAGAACAGAAGCTCGCGGAACAGCTCGCTGCTTCTGTTGACAGAACCGAAGCGTTGGCTAGCCAGGTCCGACAGCAACTAGAAACGAACAGCAATCTGCGAACGCGACTTGCTGAAGCTATCAGCAAAGGTGAACGGGAGCAGAAGCTCTCCGCTACTCGCATCAATGAGATGCAGCAGAAACTGAAGGCCCTAGAAGAAACGGTACTGCTAGCTCAACAGCAATCGGAGGAAGAAGTAGTGAAGCACGAAGAGGAGATTAAAACTCTCAAAGAAAACCACAACGCTCAGCTCCTTCGCGCAAAGAACGGGATTCGTACCCCCGTCATGCTCTCCCCGAAGCCTCCATCCTCGCCGTTCTTTGAGGGTAGATCTCCGCGTCTGGACAAGACCACTAGTGGCGACGGTATCCCTCTAAGCCAAGCCGTCAAGACGGAGACGCTCGAACAAAGGGTCAAGGAGCTTGAAAAGGCTCTCCGTGATGCCGATATGGAGATGGAGGAAGTAGTGCAACGCATGAACATGGCTCAGATTGAAGTCGCGGAATTGCAGTCTGACAGGTATGTCCGCCCTTCGGCAACCTTGCATTTGGTATAATGGAATCATGACTGACTTCTTTACTGCAGGGACAATGCTCTCCGTGAAACTCGTCGGCTCCAAGCTGAGATCATGGCTGAACGCGAGAAGTTTCAGGCTATGAGAAGCTAATTCCTCATTTGTTATCTATCACGATTCCACCCCCTTCTTGCCATCCATCTTACATTCTTTCCTCATTACCTGACCTGTTCGGAGGTCAGTGTCTTCTCGTGCTTTAGCGCTTTATCACCACCGGGTTATACCACTTACGCTGGGTGTTTGGAGTTTTCGCGGGTACGAAAAGCCGTTTGATTTCCGCCTGCTTTCATTCGACCCATACCCCTGGATTCTACGCGTTGGTTGCATTCTTGCTTTTTGGATGCTGTTTCCTCTAAACAAATCTGGATAATATGTATTTTACACGACTGTACAGATACTGTTGGATGATGCACGGATCACTGAAGATGCTGTTGGTGGGCCGCGGAAACTTCGCTACGGCCGATGTGGACGGAAGCTGTACAATAGTATATAGTACCATAACTATAAATATTGCATAAATAAGCCATCATCGGATCGCGGAGATAAAAGAGATAGCTATCACTGCATGTCTAGACTATATCTCCCGTGACAGGGCTGTTGCGCATGTGGGTTTTTATCAGATCATACTGATCAAGAGATAGGGTTATCTGATGCCGCTAGCGCGGTTGGAGACCCGCGTGCACCCTGACGGCTCCGTTAGTCCATCCAATCGCTCTAAAATCGCGAACATCGGACCTGAACACGCGAATCGGGGCTTTCAGTTCAACGAGAAAGTGGGACTGTGGACCATCAGGGTTTCTGTTGGCACTCGGCATTAATATGACCATCCTCGGCTGCCTATCGACTGAGAAACATGCCACCAGAAACCGTCTGTCCGTTTTCCAGTTCTCGTTCATTTCCTTGGAAGGCAGAGCGTGGTTTTCCGCTAGATTCTTGAGATGCGATTCTCGGAATCCGAGTGCTGCTATCTTATATTTGACCCAGCTCCTGGCGCAGTATCTCTTCGGTCCGCGAATTTTCTTACTCAGGATTGAGGACTTCGTGGACCTCAGAAGGCATGACGAACGGGATCATGGTTTCTAGAGTGCTCATATCTCTCTCGACATCAACTGATCTTCTGTCGATTTGAGAATCAGTGGAACCAGTCTTACATAGTTTTTCATAGACCGGCGGGCTACTTATTATTTCCTTCTGTGAGGAGATGTTACCACGACTTCTGATCCTCGTCGCCTTGACATGCGGCATCCTTGTGTCTGCAGACGAAGCTACGGATCAGGAACTATGTGTGGAAGCTATCTTTGAGGCTTATTCCCGCCTTTCCTTCAACGGTTCCCACTCCCAGCCGAACCTGGTCAACTCGTGCAAGAATGCTCTACGAACACGGTCCATCTACGCCGCGGCGAAGGTTTACTGCTCGTCATCTGAGATTGAGGCCGGCCTTGCACACATAAATGAGCCTTGTCAAGGAGATCTTGCTCGCACGCCATATTCGGAGATGGAGCCGGAACTTACGGATGAATATATTCGGGAGTTGAGAGTTGTCGAGTATCGAGAGGTTCCGAAAGCGGTGGAGCTGGATAGCCCGGTTCTGATTTCGAGGGCGTATTTTGAAGCAGCTGTCAGGACAAATGTTAGTGGAAATTCAGTTCGAGACGGGTAGGATATACTGTGATCTGACTGTCTCCAGACTGCTTGGTCTCTAGTTTCGCGCATGAGCCGCGTATATGGGTATGTAAAGCCCGGATACTCAAACTAGCTATCTGATTTATTGACCCCAGCTGCAGTGCTGCAACGTATTGGTTTTGGGGAGCACTCCTTCTCTTCGGTATCTTAAACAATGCATTATACCACTTATCTTACTCTCCGGCTCAGGGCCTACGGCGGAACGTGAAGAGCAGCTCCAGATCCATACAGGCTGTCCGCCATGGATGCAGCCGTCTTTTCGGAGCGGCTCATCACTTCTTGAGGAGAAACTTCATTATTCCTCCCGCTTTTGGCTCGCATCATCAGCGTCTTTTCTATTATTGTACGATCCCAACTCGCATGGAAGCTGTACCTATCGTCGCATATTATACGATGAGTTTTCTTTTTGTTGTTCTCAGCTATGATATTTTTGAGGGAAATCTTTAGTAAGTCTTCAATAATATGGATATCACATATAGTCAGCTTACACTTCACAGTTGGAAGGATCCTTGGGACCAGATGTGGCGGTACGTGTCTGACAGAACGGGTATTTTGTCATATGCAAATCTCTGCCTGTTGTGGTTGTTCGGAGGACGCAACAATCCTTTCCTGTGGGCCACTGGCTGGAAATTCTCGACGTTCAACTTGTTTCACCGGACCATTGCGCGTGTTGCGACGATTCAGGCTATTATTCATTCAGTCGGATATACGATCCAAACCGTGAGCAGTAAGTCTCAATAAGTGCCATGAATCAGTGCTATGTAGAATCGTGCACTAACTTCATTATAGAACGCACATACTTTATGTATCTGCCTATGCCATGGTGGTATATGGGAATTGCGGTATGTCTGCTTGTCATCGATCCTGAATGAAGCTACCTGTTTGGAGAGGAGAGCAATTGCTGATTGTTCAGTAGGCCACCACATGCATGAGCCTTCTTCTTCTCTTCTCGTCGATATACCTTCGTAAATATTACTACGAATTATTTCTACTCATCCATATATCCTTTTCTGTTGTGTGCATAGGGGCACTATTCGCGTAAGCTCTCCGTCGCTTCGTCACTGACCCTCAACTAACCTGACTTCCTTTACAGACATACGGCTATTTTCAGTGGCGAATACGACATCTATCTCTGGCCAGTTCTCATTGTTTGGTTCCTCGATCGATTTGCTCGCATCATGCGTTTGGCCTACTGCAATATCCATGTTCGACTTTGCCGCGCCCAGATCATGCGCACGAGAGGCACCGTGTCATATAACAAGGCATCCGACATGGTTAGATTGGAGGTTACTCCCGGAAACCCCAAGCTAGAGCCCAAACCAGGTCAACATTACTACATCTACCAGCCCCTGAAGTGGAGGGGCTACGAAAACCATCCCTTTACACTTGGGGCTTGGACAACTGATAACAATGAAATGTCGGTAATCGAAAATATCTCGCCACAAACAATCCCGCTCACAGACTTAGAGCCATCAGAATTGGAGATATCTCATGCTAATTCGTGCAGTGATTCCGAGGACAGTTTATTGACTTTGAGCCAAGGAGAAAACCCTTCCCCATCCCCCTCCCCTTGTCGCAAACTCATTTTCTGGATTAGGCCATTCGATGGCTGGACTAAGCGTCTTCGAAACGAGTGTCTCCGTGCTCCAGGTCACCGATTCGAGTCTACATTTCTTATCGAAGGGCCTTATGGCCACACGTCCCCGATTCATCACTACGAGAACGTCATTTTCATAGCCGGAGGAAGCGGCATTGCAGGCGCCCTGCCCTACATTGAGGATCATATCCTTCGCACTGGGTCTCATCCTCCTGAAACTATCCTTGAATCCGCGACAGTATCCTCGTCATCGTCAGCAACCCTTCTTGCTTCAGAGACAAATTCATCAGCAGACGTGAAGGCAACGAGGACTCGGAATGTAACTCTAGTCTGGACAGCCCGACAGCGCGCTCTTCTCTACGAGATCGGATGTTGCGAGCTTCAACCAGCACTTTCACGCAAAGATTTCGATGCAAGGTTTTACGCCACGAGAGATCCCGAACTACCGAAGACAGATGCTCCTCCCCAGGAAGAGACGAATCCTTCGTTACCTACTGAAAACACTAAGCTGCTACAAGATGAGCCGGACTTGAATATTGCGACGGGACGACCAGATATTCGATCGATTGTTTTAGGAATTATCAGAGAGTCGGGCACAGCGGGTTTATATCCAGGTAAGACGGCAGTCCTCGTCTGCGGTCCGGGAGGTATGGCAGACGAAGCACGACTCGCTGTCCACCAAGCTTTAAAGGAAGGGTATTCGGGAGTCGAATACTTTGAGGAGGCGTTCGGCTGGTAGAGCTGCAAATATGTCCACTATATATATATATATATAGAATTATGGCTGGTTAAGTCTTTGGGCTTAAGCCTGTCGCATTGCATTTTGGCGTGTTTTGGAGAACTAGTGACTTTGTCTTGTCATATTTTGAAATTTTTATCTGGTATAGCAGCTGCATGACGCAATGTAGACATGACAATGAGAACAAATCTATTTTCACTTTACTACTGACGGATTACAAGTGCAAGGACAGCAAATGTAGATAGTAAGGTTGATGAGTCGATAAGCGTTTTGTCCTGGCTGGCGGTCCGACACAGACAAGTATTTTATCTTAGAGGTCTCTCTTACATCTATCAAAGTAAACAGCTTCTTTCTATACTTATCTGAAATGAATGAGATATGAGGGGATTCGCCATCACGAATCTCTATACTACACATGTTTGTCTGCTTTGCACCTCTGTTGGGCAATGGGGATAAATCCCGGGTTTATTCCCGACTGCGTACCATCCGAGCGCCCGCTTTCTTGCGCCGCGACGCAGTTCCAACACGGACTACTAGACACATCTAGCTCCCTTCTGTGTTATTGGACCTCTGCAGAGCTTGTTGTCACGGTGTTCTCTAGGAACGCGTCGAGTCTCCGTGGAATTTCTTGTTATAACTCACGTCTTTGAGTTGTCTGCTTCGCACTTCAGGAAGCAGAGTGACAACCTGGGGTGGCACCCTCAAACTACTCTGCGAAGTTGTTTAGCAATCCAGCAAACTAGTCGCGTGCCTACTTGACCTTGGAAATACATATTGTCATTTGCATATCGTCGTTGACGACTTGGATCAGGAAGCGCTATCCACCAAACTTCATCTCATCATGGATTACCTACAAGGTAAGACCAGCGCATCCTATCCCTACAACATCGAAGACACTCAACTAACGATCCCACCCAAACGTACAGAACAAATCCTTCCTCTCCTCCAAACATCCTCCATGAAAAACATCCAATCGCTCACCTCCGCGCACCTCTCCGACATCCGCTCTACCTATCTCGAACCATACATCATCAACCCACTCTCTTCGCTCCTCGCTTCTTCCACACCCGACCTCGTCTCCGTTCTCCTCCTGGCGCTCATTCTGCTTATTTCACTCAAAGTGCTCGACTATGCACGTCGCGTCATAGTCTTCTGGGTCACGCTAGTGCTGAGGCTGGCGTTCTGGGGAACTGTCATCGCGGCAGCGTACTATGTATATAGTGTCGGATGGGAGGAGGCCATCAAGGACCTTGGCTGGTTCTGGGGTGTCGCTGAGGGGTTTGTGGAGGATTTCGTGCAGAATGGTAGCCATGCTGCGAATTCTGGGAAGTTTGGGAGCGGGAGTGGTTATGGATATGGGTATGGGTCGGGCAGGCAGCGGTATGGACAAGGTTCGAGGAGTGGATATAGCAAGAAGACTGGGAGGGGATGGTGATTGTCGGGCCTTTGTGATATGATGTGTTCAGGGTGATCGCGTTGGATTACGATTTTCTTTTTTGAGCGCTATGGGTACGCGGCCTCTTTGTGAATACATGACGAACTTATGGGAGTTTTGGGTTTCTCAGACTACGACTTGATGGTTTTCTGCAAATATTGATGAGTCACATGGTATTCATTAAAAATATTCATTATGGTGGGCGGATTGTCCCGATTTTTGGTACCAAGATATTATCTCGATGGTTCAGCCGTCAGCCTGGTCGAATGATATGAGACGTCGTGAAGAATCATTCGTCTCTCACCAAACGCCTCTGTCAATTCTGATGGTTACAGGCCGTCTTGCCGGTGTGTCATCTATTGTGACGTCGGATCTAAGGAAGGAGGGGACGGTAATGCTGACAAGGCTGCGCTGGAGGCAACTGCTCACATTGAGCAGGGCAGATAAGTCGATGCCTTGGCAATATTCATGGCCTTCTCTCTCGACGACGTGCGTAGCCCACGGCTGCTGCATTTCGCGTGCTGGTCGATGTTGCGTCTTCAAGTTCCTTGATAGGTTCGTTTCGATTCCGCAGATCGACGGCTCATACATCTGCATCCTCCCAGTCGACTTCCTGCTCGTCACCCGGTTCTTTCGGCTCTTGCGCCTCATGGTACTGGATCGCGTCGTCGATATGGCTCAGGACTGCAGCGATGCTGTCCTCGTCCTGAACATCCAGCTGGAGAAAAGACACCATGCTGAAATCATCGATCAATTGACCGACCGCGCGGTTCAACCGCTTGAACGAACCACCGCTCAGCAACGCATCTTTCTTAGAGGGATCAACCTCTGCCTCATCCGGATCTGTAAACTCATCCTGCAAGAGTTGTACATCGACATTGGTGAATCGTTTCAAGTCCCGTCTCGTGACGACGTCCTTTATCTGATCCATTTTGCTCAGAATATTCACGTGTGGCATCTCGAGCATGATCATCGCGGACATGGCACTTAGTGTTCCTGCGAAGAACTTGGCTTTGTCGACCACGAAAGTGCTCTCGAGAAGATATGCAGCGCAAAGTGAAATGTTCAGAGGTCCGGCGCGAGATAGGAAATTTACCAGCGACGGCAGGAGGGGAACGTGTGTGTAAAGTTCAATTTGACCTGGCATGTCGAAAATAATTAGATATTCTTCACTGAGAGGATCCAGCGCCTGTGTGAGGAAGTCGAGATTCTGTAGGAGGAATTCGAAGCAATAAATCAAGCCGCCGTTGGGACCCAAGCCTAATTCTTCCATGACATCCTCCAACGTAATGAGCTCCCGGATGTCGAGATCGGGTTCATAGCTGAATGTCTCTGCGGCGGGGTCCAGATTGACATAGAAGCAGCTTCTTCTGGTGTTCTGCAAATGCTGAATGACTGCATTGCAAAAGGTCGTCTTGCCCGCGCCCGCAGGGCCCATTACCAGGACTCCAAATTTCGACATGGTCGACACGACAGAGAGAGGTGGGGTGTGGGGTAGAGATTAACTAGGCGGGAAGAAGTTCGGTCGTATATCGGAGGGAGTCAGACGGAAGGATTGAGCTGAAGGTTCGTCTAACAGAAAAAGGGCCAAAAAAGTAAGCTATCTCATTGTCCGATGGGCGGAGGCCATAATCGAAAGGCTCTCGTATCACCGGCGATGCTGACAGCACGGGGGCCGGGCAAATTTCCCAGGCTCATTTGCCGGTGGATCAGTTCTGCTGGTCCTGACCGCCCCAAGATGGCGCCATCCGTAAGCAAAACTCTTCGGAGGCTTTTCCACATAAATAAGTCCTGACCACCCCCACCTGCGCCAGAACGAAACCCCCTCAATTATTTTCCTTCTCTTCCCTTCATCCTCTCCCCTTTTCCTTTCACAGTCTTCCAGGGTTCCTTAGCCTTTAATTTCTTTATTATCAACGTTCAGTTGAACTTTTCATATCACAATGGGCAGCGTTCCTACCCCGAAGGGGACTTTCCTCTTCACCTCGGAGTCAGTCGGTGAGGGTCACCCCGATAAGATTGCGTGAGTAACCCTGCGGCTGAGCGGCCCCTGAATCTCCTCTATTCAACGAATTGACGATGCTAATGCCTTCGTATACAGTGACCAGGTCTCCGATGCTGTTCTGGATGCCTGTCTGGCGCAGGACCCTCTTTCCAAGGTACTGCAGCCTGATCCATGTCTGATAGTGTAAAAGGCCGCTGGATGTTAACGATATCTTGCTTACAGGTTGCTTGCGAAACCGCAACCAAGACTGGTAAGTGGGAAATTGCATATATATATTCATGGAAAAATTAATAGATCGCTAACATGGACTTCAGGTATGATCATGGTCTTTGGTGAGATCACCACCAAGGCCCACCTGGACTACCAGAAGATCATCCGTGACGCCATCAAGGACATTGGCTACGATGACTCCTCTAAGGGCTTCGACTACAAGACCTGCAACGTTCTCGTTGCCATTGAGCAGCAGTCTCCCGACATTGCTCAGGGTCTGCACTACGACGAAGCGCTGGAGAAGCTCGGTGCCGGTGACCAGGGTATCATGTTCGGCTACGCTACGGACGAGACCCCGGAGCTGCTGCCTCTGACCCTCCTGCTGTCCCACAAGCTGAACGCCGCCATGAAGGAGGCCCGTGTCAACGGTACCCTCCCATGGCTGCGCCCCGACACCAAGACCCAGGTCACCATCGAGTACGCCCACGACAACGGTGCCGTCAAGCCCCTGCGTGTCGACACCGTCGTCATTTCCGCTCAGCACGCTGCTGATGTCACCACTGAGACTGTCCGCAAGGAGCTGAAGGAGAAGATCATCAAGAAGGTCATCCCCGCTAACCTGCTGGACGACCGCACTGTCTACCACCTGCAGCCCTCTGGTCTGTTCATCATCGGTGGTCCTCAGGGTGACGCCGGTCTGACCGGCCGTAAGATCATCGTCGACACCTACGGTGGCTGGGGTGCCCACGGTGGTGGTGCCTTCTCCGGAAAGGACTACTCCAAGGTCGACCGTTCCGCCGCCTACGTTGCTCGATGGATTGCCAAGTCCCTCGTTCACGCCAAGCTGGCCCGTCGTGCCCTTGTCCAGCTCTCGTACGCCATTGGTGTCGCTGAGCCCCTCTCCATCTTCGTCGAGACCTACGGTACTTCTTCCAAGACCTCCGACGAGCTGGTCGAGATCATCCGCAAGAACTTTGACCTCCGTCCTGGTGTCATCGTGAAGGAGCTTGACCTGGCCAGGCCCATCTACTTCCAGACCGCCAAGAACGGTCACTTCACTAACCAGAACTTCCCCTGGGAGAAGCCGAAGACCCTGCAGTTCTAACCGTCTGTAAGGGTGGTAATCTGATGAGTATGATGAATCTGCTTTGTTTTCAACAACTCAAAGCATATCGATAGACCCCAAAAGTCTGGATTTTCTTTATTTCCCGCATTTGAACCCGTATGAGATGGGTGTGACGAAAAATTCAACATGATACCACTTTGGCTGGCATGGGATTGACGGCGTTACAAGGAGCGAAAGTTTTCAACACCTTTGTCTCCTCTTGGCTTAGATTTTCCTAGACTATGACCTGTATTTAGAGCAGCATTTTCACACCGGGATCGCTACGATCTACGCGTGTGATGCGCTTCGAGGAGAAGCGCTGAGGTCGTACCCCTCTTCAGGGTACGCCCTCGAAGAGCCTGTGGTGGCATTGTCCGACCTTTCTACTTCAACAGCAACGAAGAGACAGGCTAGCCAATCCAAGATTTGGCTTGAGAAATAAAGTTATAATTATTGCTGAATCTCTACTTTTCTCTTTCGTAGTCAACTGACTGTGCTGTGAGAGTTAGAACTGACCCGAGTAATTTTGGGGGCCATCAGATTGATGACCGATTAGGAAGTAACACTGCGCGCATTGACCATGACGCGCGACGCCAGATTTGGCGTTGGCGTCAGTGTGTCCTGCGGCGTGCGGGCTGACGAACGTCAAGATAGAGAACTCCGCACCTGTCAGACATTGCATTGTTGCATTGTATATCGTTATTCATGTGATAAGCTTCTTATGGCTCTTACTATATTGTGAGGAATTGTTGTTTCATTTACAGGATGCGCCATTGCGGAAAGACGCGTTAATGGCTTCTCGTGGATCTTTAAGCGTTCTCGAATCCACGAGCTCGAGTGCCTTGAACAGACTCTACGGTCGTCCTCCACCGTTCAAGAAGAGGAAATTAAGTCATGATACTCTAGGAGGACTCTCTACTTCGCATTTCACTATTCGGGTTCGTGATCTCTCCTTGAATGCCCCGTCACTGCCATGTGCTCCCTTGCTAATTCGAGAGATTCCTACTAGGCCCATGATGCCTCTCCATCTGGCAAATCGTTGACTTTGGAGTCGGTTGTCCTCCTTCCGCGATCGCGGTTGCCTCTATCATGGCTCGACGTATCATCTGGCAATTCCGAGATCCAGGCTGGACATCTATTCATGGCAAACATTCCCGATCTCGAAGATGATCTACGAGGGCAAAATGAACCGGTAGTCCTAGTCGCACGACTTGCCTACAATTGCGGGTTATGCGTTATAGAAAGAGTGAAACGTGGTATATATGCTGTGTGTAGCCTGGCAGACTGGGTGGAGGAAGGAGACCTGTTCGTCGCCGCAAAGGGATGGCGTAGGTCTGAAGTTTCTGATCAAGAGACCAAGCACGAGATCTCCAAGCATGATAGCAAAGGCGAGTGGTGGGAAGCTGCAAAAATCGACAACAATGAAGTTTTCGAATTTGATTCTTCCACCAAGGGCATCAGGCTGGATGTCTCGCTCGTGTTTGACTCTAGGGCAGGGATTGCTGCAGGTGAAGATAGAGCGGATACTTCACGACTCTCTATAGCTCAAAGTCATGATAGCCTTCATGATAGCAGGAGTCAACCTTTGTCAGATGCGGCTCTCGTGGAAAACAGTTTCACTACTGGTCAGGATGTGTTGACGCCCCCTGACGAGCAAGACAGTGGGATACTGCCGTTGCCTTTGACGAGTTTTGATGGTGAGGGTAACAGCAATACGTTGGAAGCAACTCAGTCTCCAGAGGAACTACTTGATGGTCTCAGACATCAATACCTGGAGGCTCTTTATACATCAAAGGTGAGAGTGGCCCTGGTTTCGCCCAAGATAGCTGAAGCTCACATACTGGAAGACATCCGTTGCGTACTTTGCAAAAGGTCCTCTGACGCGCTGCCGTACTGCGTTTCAATCGTCCAAAGATGATTCGTCGCCAAAGCCTACTGATCTCACAAACTTCTACCGGGATGCCATCCTTCCCGTAAAGAAAATGGACCTGAAATATAGAGAGACGTTACCACCTATGATTAATGACATTGCTTTGACTCTGCCCGAAGACGAAGCCACATCAAGGACCAAAAGGCGGAAGAGCAAGAAAAAGAAGCTAGGAAAAGACGGTCTATACACGGAAGAGCAGGACTTCATTAAGAAGTGGTGGAAAAACCGAAACATAGCCGATGCTGCAACGTCTACAGTGGTGACAAGAGAGGGAGAGGCCAAACGACGCATCGCTGATCTCCGTCTTCGAGAGACTCAACTCCAGATACTGCTGATTCTGGAGACGATTGCTCTCGAGGCGGCTGGGACCCCGGCTTCGAAAGACGCTGCTGCAAATGAGGCCGACGACACCACGAAGAAGACTAAATCCAAGAAGCCACAGGATTTGAATGTCCTCCTGGAAATTCTCCTAGACCGGCTCTGCATCTGGCATACTGTTAGCTTTGAGGAGGCTGTTGTTGCAGATTCAGGAAAGACCGATGAGCAGAGTCATCTTTCAGGGAAGAAGGTGGAAAGTGATATATTGCGAGACTTCTGTACAGAAGTCATCGTGCCGTTCTATGCGTCACGGCTCCCAGACCAGTGCAAGTCAATAGTCCGCAAGCTCGGCGGTCCTAGTACGGTATCTCCTGCTCGGCCAACGCCTCAGTCGAAGACTTCTTCTAAGCCCCAACCTGGAGCGGCAGTCAAGCGCCCACAGCCTCAGAAGACACGCCGTACGTTGCAACGTGTATTGACGGACGAGCAAGCCGCCTCACAAAGGAGACCCCAGAGGCCTCCCTCCCTCTTGCGATCCAGCACAGCGCCTTCTATACCAGAAGCCAAGCGCGAGTCAATGGAACCGCTGTTGCCGTCAGTCGGGACTAGTGTGAGAGGCGGTATTCAGAAACCAAAGCGAGTCGACAACCGCGAAATCGACCTGAATGCTGTCGCAAAGCAACATGAGGCTAAATTGAAGAAGATGAATATGCTTCTTGAGCAGAAGAGGGAGCTGGACGCTGCCATCAATGCTCTCAAGAAACCTAATCGGGAACTTATAGCCAAAGATATTGCCGAGGCTGCCGAGAGACGCATTTCTAGTGGTAGTGCAAGGAAGTCCAAGAATCCTGTTCGGAATCCATTGGGCCAAGGAGTGCAAGTTATGGCTACTCCAAAGAGGTCGAGGAGGAAAGATGTGACAAGTGGACTACCACCGCCTCAAGGTTTAGTCCGGTCTTCGATCAAGCATACTGAATCCTCGCCCTTTAACAGCCAAGTATCCGTCGTACCTGGGTCTGCGATTCGCCCGAGCCAAGCCTCAGAGGCCCCTGAGTCGAAATCTTCGGCTTCGAACATCGGGCGGAAAAATGTCGATGCTATCCAGGAGACGCCCTCACGAGGCGTGTCAAAGCTATCTAATCAGTTTGTTTCTGCGGTCAAAGACGGGTCAGTCTCACGACCAAGTTCGAAGTATTCCGGCAACTTATTCAAGGTGCCAACCTTGCCTCCTCCTCGTTCTGTGATGGACGCTGAGCCTACTACGCCTCTTCCATCGCGACGATCGGACATCCAGAGACATTTTGAAGAGCTGCCATTTGGAGGAACGCCCTCCGCGATTCAGGAGACACCACCGCGACAGGCCATGCGAGAGCGTGTCGTGGGAGGCATGGCACCCTCTTCTCCGGTCCCTGTGCTAGATACTCCGGTAAAGAGCGGCCCGCGGCGTCCTGTGGCAGCTCCTCCTACCATTCCAGTAACGCCGGAGAAATCCATCTATGCGCAGCTAGGTTGGGATGATGATGAGTTAGCATTTTAGCGGCGCAGCATGCGGTTTTTCTAGGGATTATGTTTTCTGGCGTCGAGTCGGCGTGTTCAATTGCATGGGCGATTAACATTGGTTTGCAAGCTAGCCTTTCTGCATTTGAGGAGTACATTAGTCACTGAGAAGGGATGGACTGGTTGACTGCGCGAGGGGTCATATGTTGGGCAATTTTAGCAGGGAGTATTAAGCGGACTTGCTGTCATGTATTGCATTTACCACAGCTTGCAGTTAACGAGATGATGAATGAAGCATCTTTGCAGATCACATTGGATATTGTATGATGTGCCTTCTAACAGGCTTCATTTCCATAAAGGACATGGCGCTGTTCTTGACAATCTCATATCAACTAATAAAGATGCTTGCACTTTGGGTGAACAAGCATAATTCTGCTGTGAACTTTGACCAAACTTCACGTTCTAAACGATTTCTATCTCATTTCTTTCCAGCATCGACATCGAATTAGACGAGACCAGAACTTATTGTAAGCTGATTATTCTGGAATACCCGAACAGCTAAAACTGCTACTGTAGAAACATCACAGAGCTGATCAGTTCAGCCGCTCACCAGCCTCATTGAATCTGATCACCTGGCTTGAAAGCAGAGAGTCCTGCAAAGCTCTTCCAATCTTCATCACCGCCATACCCGTCTCAAGCGGCAAAGGCACCGGCTTATCCTTCAGTACCGATTCAACAAACTCGTTCGCCTCCAGCGCGAACGCATGTTGGAATCGCTGCCAATACTCAGGCTGAACCTCATGCCTCATGCCCAACTTATCCGCCACGACGACATTATTCTGCTTCGGGATCACATTCACCATGACTTTTCCCTGGGTGCCCGTAACCTCCGTACAGACATCATGTCCATGGGCCTGGGTACGGGAGCAGTAGAAGTACGCGACCTTCCCGCCCCAGAACTCGACGACGCCAACGGCGTTATCGACGTCATTGTTCTGTTTCAGTTCCGGGTGATGCTGGAGCGTTCCAACAGCCCAGCACGTCTTGGGGATCGGGTTATTAAGGTACCATAACGTGAGATCGATATCGTGGATGGCACAATCGACGAAGATGCCTCCGTTACGAGAAGCGTAGCGGACGAAAAAGCCCGTCTCGTCGAGAAGGTCGCATGTATTGGACCGGACGAGGAACGGCTCGCCGATAGCTTTATCTTCAAAAATCTTGCGGCTTGCATCGCGGTATGACTCGTCAAACCGTCGCGAGAAACCAGCCATGATTTTCAATTTCGGGTGCTTCTTCGCAGCATCGACGACGGATTGAGCCTGTAGACTTGAAACACGCAGACAAGTGAGCGTGAGACCTGTTTTCTCTTCGGGGAAAAGAAGAAGGGATGGGGGGGTTATGATATACGTACTTCTTCCAAATCGATGCTGAGTGGCTTTTCGCACAGGACATGGACTCCCTTCTCGATCGCGGCGAGGGTCTGGCTGGCGTGAACGTCGGTACTGGTTGAGACCCAGACTGCTTGGAGGCCGGGGTGGTTCAGCATCTCTTGATAATCAGCGTAGATGGCGATGCCGAATTCTTTGTATTCTTCGTTGGCGGTGGCCCATTCGACCTCATAAGGAGTAGAACTGCAGACTGCGACGACCTGGACGCGGGGAACTCTGTATAGAAGCGTATGGACATGGTGTTTGCCCTATAATGGAGATTGGTTAGGATGTACTCTACAAGAAATGATATACATTCGTAGGAGAGAGATGTATCTCACCATACGCCCGAGACCAACAACGGCAATCTTCAAGGTAGTCATGATGTTGTTCTAGCTGAGAAATGCAAAGTGAAATGTAAGAGTCAGAAGAATCGTGTTTCTCTTCTCTGGCTTCCTCTTCTAGGCCAGAGCATCGCGAGATATTTATATTATCGACTTAGTCTCCATGTACCACCTGGCCTCGCAATCCCATGCGGAGATTCCTACCCTCCTCATCACCCTTCTCGCCAAACAGTCCACGATCACCAAACATCCTACCTTAGAGACACGGAACTTCTTACCTATTAACGACACTAGGATTTACCCGCATATTATCCAGGATCTCTTGCTTCTTGGCAACATCACCTTGATAAGCACTCCAAGTGATGTGGAGAAATACATATAATTCCCACTTCCCCGCACTCTCCACTTCAGGGAGTTTTCTCCGCGTTTTTCTTTTCTTGGAATTTGGAGTGATGCCGGTAGCACCCTCCTGGAAGTTTAGACCAGCCTGAATTATAATATAGTGGATACATGTGTGACACGCGGATTGGATTTATTTGTAAGGAAATAATAAGATAATTAGGGTTGGTAGGACTATTGTCGGGCATGAGCTTCCCGCAATGATAACAGTAGGATGTTCTGGATAGACCCCACTATCGATAGCAGACAAGCATTAGTTATTAGCATTACACTAGTATAACATGATATAATCGGGTCAAGTCAGTCATTATCTGTCGAGATTCATTCATATAAGCTAGATAATCATAATACCAATCGATATATCCATTGTCATGAGGATCTTCTTTTCACAACACGGGGTCAAATTAGCGAGCACCAATAGCGACTAGTGATAATATCCCACCCACAGAGATAAATAACCTGAGCTTACTAGAGAATTCAAGCATCACACAGCTCAGTCTACCGACAGTAACATATCTATGACGCTGACATTCTCGATGTCGACCGAACCGGCAAGCTTTACAAATAAAGTCCAATTTGATCAACTTAGGGCTAACAAAAAATTCCCGGGTCCCCACTCCAGGACACACATAAAGTTAATTGATGAATGAGAGAGTTCAGTTAGGGTCTTGGGTTGCGTGACCGAGATCCCCGAGTTCAGTATCATCACATGATGATGTCCTGCAAGGCACAAAGTATAGGTGAGTTCAATGTGTGATCCAGGGTAGTGATTCCATGTGATTAGTTCTGGTGGGGGTTGTATTTGGTAAGAGCTATTCCGATTCGATGGCTTTCTAAAGAAGAAGGGGGTCAAGGTTTGTCGATTATATCAAGATTTCCGTATCTATATTGTGATAAATTGATAAAGATTTGATTATTGATCTATGCTGCTAAATCCCAGATAATATTTCCGTTAATATTAAGCTATATCGTAAATTGTCAAAACCAAGGAGAGGAGTAACAAGTGAACGTAAGGTCTAGCCAACGTCTCATGCTGTACATGTCAATAGTGAAACATGCAAGAAAAACCCTGTCATGCAGTATCCGTTGATTGTTTTTTTAAATAATCAAGTTTCTGAGTTCGTCCCTCTTCAAATCACATCCTCTCTCTCCCATCCGGTAGGTTTCATATACTGAATACTTTTGGTCGGATGCGGCTGCGTCTCGTCCTTATACTCACTGACAAACGGATTAGGATCTGTCCTTGGATGCAGGTTGCCAAGCGTGTGGTTAACTTCGCGGTGCTTGGCTTCGTCTGCCCGCACGTAGAGGATGAGATCTCTCATGCTTTGGTGTCCTTCTGGCATCTTCCAGTAGCTGATCGCGATGTCTGGGGCACGGAAGTTAGGATCGCTCCAGTGGGGAAGCGAACCAGATTCAATATCGTGGATTGCCACTGTATAGGTCTTAATTGCCTCCTCTTCCAGATATCCCACGAAGCGATGAACCGTCTTGGAGGAAACGAGGTATGAGAGGAATATGGCGTTGAAAAAGACACCCTGAGCGCCGATGATCATTATCTTCATGAACCAGCCAGGTTCAGCCATTCTCATGAAGGTAAGCAGATGCATTCGTTCGTTGTAGCTCTCTTCCAGAAGTGTCTCGATCCAGCCGTTGTCTCGCTTCATCCGACGAAGTGAGTGTAGGTGTCTAAGCATGCCGGCGACCATACCCGGGACACCAGCAATCGATTCTAAGCTAGCATGGTGTCAGCTTCGTTCCCAGGATACGTTGGGCAAAGCAAGCTATCGACAAGATAGGAGCATACGCACAAAATAAACCGCATCAGCCACCCTCCTTCATCCAAATTGGTCATCGGGCTCTTTGGATCCGAGGTTTTGGGTAACAACCTGTACCCCGTGGCCTTGTCCATACACCATCGCGCAAATCTTATAAGACCCAAAGCGAGTCTGTCCGAGAAGTTCCGTGGAGGTCTATGAGCGGGGCCGACGACAGGGGATCGAAGCTCTTCTTCGGTAACTCTAGAATATCCATCCCAGTCAGTGATCGTTTCCGTCTATCCCACCATGGATTCGAGAAAAGAAGTGAAGGTATTGGGCTTACGCAGGATGAGGCCAGGCAGCTTTTGTCTTCCGAATGTGTTCACTTTCCCCATATTCGGGGAATACCTCCCGTAGTTGGGAGCGAGCAGTTAAGGAGAACGGTCTCTTTTCTGTAAGGAACATGCCACCGACGGCGATAGACTGTCTAGAGATAGACTGTCTGGGAAGACATGATGGGTGAGTGAGACCGATAACTCCAACCTCCAAGGCAGGCTTCATGCATCGCGCCGCGAGGGGTCCTCGTAGCTGTAGAGACAGCATCATCCGCAGGAATTATTGAGGTCAACAATAGCCAAGGAAAGTCAAAAACTAATTAGTAAGATATGACGAACGAGGTTCGTGTAGTGAAAATCTAGCAGTGATCGATTAGATCTATGGGGAACCGTGAAATGCAGGAGGGCGTGGGTTATTTATACGAGAAGTACTTTGGCTGACGGCGGTTCCGACTCGTCGGCTCCGACCCTTGTTCCAAGCATATCGTCATGGCATTCCCCAGAACAGTCTGGCATGTTTTTGGCTTCACCTCAGGTGCTCCTGTTGGAAGAGCTCTCGTGTAACTCTGCAGCAAAATTGCCCTAACTGATCCATCACTACGTAATCATCCTAGACATCGAACATGAAGCTGTTCGGACAGACAGGAGCTTTCAAATTTTCCGAGTTCTGACGTCATTGAGATAAGATGCTTCTCGAGTCTGGCATGTCATATTTGCGTGAGTAGTGCATCAAGACGTTTCTGAGCATTTCAATCAACAATCGGCCGATTCGAGGTAGAATTATTTAAGACGGCATTGGTCCATTCAGATCGCCGAGCATTTCTGGGGAAAAATCGGCCGACTGATATAGATCGCCGAGCTACTGTGGCGTCGGCCGATCGGCTTCGGGGTTGTATAAGAGTCGGTAGCGGGGAAGTGGAGAAGATCGCCACCGTTCGCGCCATCTCCTAAGATATCATCTATATGGGGTAGATCATACCTGGGGCGTCCAATTTAGGACTTGGGAAACCAACTACGAAGTTGGAGTTGGTCTGTAGGGCCTGATTTGAAGAGAGCTGATTTACCTTGCTGGTAGATCCCGCACTCAGCACATTCTCACCCTGCGTTGATGGAGATCTATCTATCCCTATGACTGACTCACTTGGATCATATGATCTTTGATATGGACATTTCTTCGGGATTCGGGATTGAACTAGTCGGCGACCTTCTCGGCGATCTGCCGCACCGCAAGAGGACATCCCACCACGAACCACAGTTTATCATTTTTATGATTGGCGCTTCCATAATGAATCCGATTTAATTTCTGATTGATGTCTACTCCGTACAAGAGAGATCTCACTCACAATCCCAGACTCGCCTGTATCGTATCCAATGCGGACCTTACGTACAAGAGGATATATCTTCAAGGTGAAGCTTTAGTCCTCTGTAGTGTACATAGATCGTCCGGATCGCTTCTGAGCGAACGGATCCCAGTCTATTTCCGTCTGAGATGTGTCTAAAATCTTCTACATGCAGTAAGATCGAACCATCTACAAAGTGCTACGGCATGGGTATTTAGCCACCTCCTTCTGATTATCTAGCAGATTAGACCCACTCTAGTGGAACTGCCCAAAGCACATTGCAAATCCCGATTTGAGGAACGTCTGGCATAGCCCGTGCGGCTGGCTGTCCTCAATCATATGGATAACAAGCGTCCCTGGTCCCATCTTTTCTCTTTAGGAATGAGCTTTCCGATATTTATCGTCAATTCTTGCCCCATTGAGATGAAACTAAGAAAGCGTTATTTATACATGGGGATACAGCAAGATTTCCGATCCTTGTCGACACTTTTTAGACAGTGAGATAAGTAAACATCCTCGCTGTGAGACTAATGGCTAGTTTAACCGCAATATTCCCGGCAACAATGGTTCTCGTCCAAATAATATTTATGTCGTAAAGCTAGGACTACAAAGCACAGTTCAAGATGCCATGGAAAAGGCCAAATCAAGGAAATCGCCGAGAGTTGGAGTTAAGTACGTATTTAGATCCCGGATGCGGGATGCAGCCAACATCATTGCTCCCCCACGCGGAAAGATTCCAAATCACCAGAACTCAGTGACCGACTACTACTTACGGTTTAGTTGGTCTAGAAATAAATCATCGTCTCAATCTATTCGATAATGTTAAATAATCGTAATTCGGTTCCCTTGGACATCCTCACCGGCACTGCTCTCCTCAGTCGGCATTCCGGTATGTGGTCTTTGCGAGCGCAGTGCCCCCAATTAAACAATTTTTTAGGGAGAAGAGAGTAAAATCGGGTGGGAAACTGTTACGGACCAACCATAGAGGGGCACAACCACCAACAGCAATACAAGGTGAAACCCTACGGCGCAGCACTTCGACAAGGCAGACATCAGGTCACATGACAGTATACCAATGGTACCAGCGCACGGACTGGTATATAAGGTATCAGGATACCAAAGGATATACCAAGGAGGATGGTATATATAAGATGGTATTGAAGGACTAGGTATATAAGGAGGACGTTTCCCACCTTACAATTATATTTAGTTCTTCGTGATTGTTCGCAATAAGTTACTACACTATCTACTTCGGGTCAGTAAGAAAGCTACCACTGAGATTACGATCAAGGTGGGCCCTACTTCTGACTTAATCGTTATATTTGGGCGTAACACAATAATCACCCTTAACCCTAGTTGCCAAAGAATCAAGTACCAACACACCAACCCACCATGTCGACTGTCAGCAACAGACATCAGCAGGCCAAGCAGGCTACACCAGCAAGTGAGCCAGAAGCACCAACTAATGAGCAACTGATGGGAATGGTAAGTCAATTGCAAGAACATATCATAAGGCTAGAGAGCACACAAAACATACAACAATAAGCAGAGGCACCGAAGGTCAAACTACCGAAGTTCGACCCTTTCTACGGTGACCGAACCAAGTTACAAACATTCTTAACCCAACTAGACCTTTACTTTGAGATGATGAAGATCACCGAATCCTACACCAAAATTATATTAGCTATTTCCTACATGAAAGGACCAGCTTTCGAATGGATCGGCCCTATCCTCAAAGACAAAGACAGTATAGATCAGGAAGAAATTACCAAAAAGGTTTTCCGCAACTACAATAAATTCCAAAAATGGAAAAAGTATTCGAATTTGTGGACAAAACTGTGACGGGCTAGGCCCGATATAGGGCTTCGGATACCCTCAGCCAACCCATAGAGCTCCTGAGCTCGTTATCTCGACACCTAGGTGTTGAAACACCGCATTCCGCCATCTTTCACCACCCTACTTATTTTGAGCTATGACCACGGACCCACGTTATTCCGCCCCGAGCTCCCTAGGTAAACAGACCTCTAGGAGCTACACCACCTCTTTCCCTTCCTTTCTTCAAGATTTAATGTACTCGTAGAGTGGCCTAGCTAGTTAGTCAAGGATAGACGCAATACAAGTAGATAGCAAGGGATAACAGTAACGAGAAACTAAAACCTCTAGGGACCGAACAGGTGTTATATCCCAGTATCTGGGTCTCAATCGTCCTATCTGCTATAGCTGACTGAGGATCAAGTGAACCAACTGCGTCTGGTTCTTCGTTTTGGGGACTCCCGGGGTCTTATACAGTATCCAGTATACTGCCTACCCGAAGTACGTTTCGGTAAGGATTGTCAAAGATACTCACAAAGGGTCTGCTCAAGTAAATAACGATTAAGTCAGAAGTAGGGCCCACCTTGATCGTAATCTCAGTGGTAGCTTTCTTACTGACCCGAAGTAGTATATGGTCACGTGACCTTGTGCCCTTCTGGTCACAGCGCCGTGCGCAGGGTTTTATCTTTTCTCGTCATCGTGGCCATGCCCTCCTTGGTTGGTCCGTTACGGACCACCACAAGAATTACTAAAAATAATTGAAAAAATATACAAAAAACACCTAAAGTAGAAAAAGGCTAATAAGGAAATAAATATGTCATGACCACCTATTAGGGACGCCCCAAATCCTAGCCAGCGAGAACCCTTCGATTCGACGTCACGGCATAGAACCGCATCCGGTGCAACCAATCCGCATGCATAGAACCGCATTCAGCTCGTTCAGTTTATATATAAAGCTGACAGGAGTATCTAGTTACGCATTAGGAAGGGGAGGATAGCTATATAAGCTCTTTCCTAGACCATGAGTTAGAAGAATCAGCGATCCGTTCAATTCTGTAACGGTCTCGAGGTAGTTTATTCAACTAGCTAGGCTACTCTACGAGTACATTAAATCTTAAAGGAAGGAAGGGAAAAGGTAATGTAGTAGTATATATGTGTTGTCTTTTTTCTAAGTTTCTTATTGGTTCTAAGCATTCTATGTCGGTTTCTAAGTTGCCTTTGTGGTTCTTAGGTCATCTGTCCTTCCCAGAATTATTAAATCACACATGATTGTTTCAGCCTTCTTATCTTGAGGTGTGTGGGGTTAACTTTAGTTGGTCTATCACATCAATGTAATGCTTGTTTTTAACAATAATGGCCAACCGCGGTTAACCAAGTTCTATACCCCTACCAGTTGAGCCGTGACAATACTAAAGCAAGAGTTATTCCTGCACCAGCTAGACCACATATCGCCCATATATAATGATAAGCTGTTATAACAAGTTTCACATCAGACCCGTGCCAAGATGAACCGGGAATATGCCCAAAAAAGGAATATTCCGATGTATCATAAAATATAGAAGGGAGAATGAAAACGTTGTCTGCCGAGTCTGCGTGTAAGTTGTTCTCGGAAGAAAGCAAGAGGAACCAGTTGCGAAGGATGCTGTTCACGAACATAGGGCCTGTTGTCCAGAAAACAGTAATATACTTCGAAAAATAAAATTTGTCGTGATCCGGCAGACTCAGTGCTAGTTTAATGAAGAATGGGTGCCGGGGTCGACTCGCTAGTAAGTCATTGCTGATACCGAGGGGTTTTGTTCGAGGTAACCATGCAGGAAATTTGAGTAGAGGAGCGACAGATCGTCGACAGCCGATATCAAGATCGATATAGACCCCTCCATAATGCCAAAGAAGAAAGTAACGAAGGGAATCTGCTCGTTGAATCGCAAACCGGTAACCATCCCATGTCGGAAGAAACCATGAAAAATTCTCCTTTATAAATTCTCGAGCTGCTGAATCGGTCCAGAAGTAATATGTAAAGTTCCCATGGTGCTTTTGGCATGACATTTGAGCCTGTGACCAACTTGAGGGAACATCGGCTGTTTTGAATGTCTGATGAATGATTGGAGGAATTAATGTTGGACTGTCGCTCGTTTTAGTGATATCATCGACTGAAGTTCCACTAAGGATCGCGGCCTCAAGAGATTCAACATAATCTGTCGGTAGGTCGGATAGCGAAAGAGAATGTTGATCGAGTTCGAGAGAGAAATCAGAAATCAGATGGAAAGATCGTATAAGAAATAGCACTGCTATTAAAATGCAACATGACAGGAAGAAGCGCCGAAAAGGAACAAATAAGACACGAAAGAAAGAGATGATAGTCCGTAAACTAATCCATAAGAGAGTTATTGGCGCTTTCATATTGAGATATAACTTTTAGAGAAGGGATTAAAGAATGTCTGTATTTCTAATACTATTATTGAAGCTTTTTTTCATAGTCAGATAATATATATTTAAATATAAACCCACACACTATGTCTCACTTAGTTGATTATATTCTATTGACGGAAAGGGTCCAATTTGCAGCAATTCTAAAGCCGAATAGGTATAAAAGCTTGGCATTTTTCTAGATAGTAAGGAGGTGGCTTAGATTTTTGGGTACAATAACTCACTAAAAAAAGGCTCCGTTTCTGTTTTAAGGCCATATTACAAGGACGCTAAAATAAATTCCAGTATATTCGAGGAAACTGCTAGACCTTTAGCTTCTAGCAACAAATATTATAGATAGTAGTATATCAAACGTATATCTTTTTAGATATATATGTATTAGAATCTGATTTTTTCACCCCTCTCTTTTCTTTTTTTTTGAGAATCTTGTAGATCTGAGCTATACTTGATTTTGCAACTCAGTTTACAGGTCTAAGTTTAACCCAGTTTAAATCCGGATTAAACTAAGTAGTCTGTTACATAATATAAATTACTCACTGAAAGGGCAGAGATGCCCGAGATTCCTATACGAAATTAGCTAATCTATCCGTATATAGCTGTTTCAAGACTCTAGTAGGCAGCACAAGGAGGGAAGCGTGTCTCACCCTGACAAGTCTGCCTTGAGGGTGCTTAGAGCTCTACTCTGAATCGAGTCACGCCGTCACTTCTCGGCTGTCTTAGAATAACTTGGGGATAGTCACATAGGAATTTAGTCTTTCAGGTACATACCTAAGGAAAGCTATATTGTACGGAAGTACTGCCGTACCTAGTTAAAGAAGTTAGGAAGATCACCCTTTTAGTCCATGTGAAAAGTCAGATTTATTAGTAAATACCTAAAACATGGAGTCTTGACGGAGTCATAGGATTCAGCCTTTCTCAAAGATTGCTGATTGGCTAGGGATGGCCTCTGCCTTGTACTATGCGATGTGCCTTGTGGTCTGCCTTCGTGTCAGCCTTACACGGGAAACCTCGGGAATTCAGTTGAGATTCTCACTTACTTCAGAGGGCACTACGTAGAAAACGCTAATCCTCGATGCAGATCCCCACTCTCTTAGTATGTCTCCAAGGATCGCTCGCTGTAAGAATATCTGTCTAATTGCAACCCTAGAATATATGGTCTTGTTTCATTTTATGTGTATAACTATTAAGTTGTTTGAGTTCACTTGTGTTAGGACAAATTGATGCCAAATCTGACTAAAATGGGAGACATTTGATCAAGGATGATTGGCCTAGAAAATGTGTCGCTTCGGGTTTAATATTTCTATTACCCCATTGTAAAGATGCCAAGAGCGCTAGATTCGGGAATGTAGGATCCTAAAAAGTTTGGATCTCCATAAATTCCCATTGAGGTTATACGGAGTAGATCACCCCACTCGCTTCGAACGTGAAACGCTGAGTGGTGGTACAGCCACAGACCACACGTTAGCGCCACTTGTGTTGTCCACTTTCTCCGATGAATGCCCGGTAATTCTGCGGAATATGAGAACATAGGCACAGATGAAAATGGAGGGCGAAGCAGTGTTGACACGTGGAATAAATGAAACATTGTATACTATAACCGGAAATTAGGCGTTCCAATCATAAAAGGGTTGTCTAAAGAATGTCGATTTTGATTAATCAAATTGTACGTCTCCTGTCTAATTGTTTTGAACCCGAAAGATGCTCTCATACTGCCTTGCTTTTTTGATGTTTTCGTTTTGTCAAAAGTACAGCTTTATATTTGTCATAGATTAACTAATGCTAATGAAGGATCTGGTTACAAGGTCGACATAAAGTACAATTCAGCAGGACGGCAAGGCTGACAGTCATAGATAATAGTACATAAAGGATATGTATGCACAGATGAACCCGTTCACTCGGGGAAACAAATGTATTTCTAGGATCACAGTATGTCATCAATTCTTGTTAGACACCTTTCAGAGAACTAGACCCAAACCCTCAATGTAAAGTATTGTAATGATGATTAATGCAACAACCGAAAACCGCATAAAGAGCCGAACAGCAAGCATCCCATAAAGCTTTGAATCTAGTGTATTCGACTGCGTTTTGACTGCATTATCAGAAAGGCTTGGGTCTGACTGGAAAGCCCCTGCGGTTCCCGTATTCATACTTATCCCAGTATCGATCCTGCGGAGTAGAGATATATCAGATGATTGTTGCATTAGCTGAGGCTGTAAGCCAAATTGAACCTGAGGTCCCCCCATGGCATACCAGTTGTCATCGTTGGCCCTTGCTGTAAACAGTTCCGTGGATTCTCTTCGTGGTGTCGTTGCACATACATTTCGTGCATAACACGACCGTTTCCTAAGTTTCTTGCCCTCCTGGAGAGGTACGTACCAATCGTCTGTTTTCGAAATTAGGCCTCGTTCAAAATCTAAAGTTTCTGAAAAGATGGGCCAAAGGGGGAGGAGGCGAGAGCATACCATAAAAGAGCTCCAGGGTTTGGAAAAAAGGCAGAAACAGAAGAAGCATTGGCAGTATCTGTCCAAAACCCCATACATCCTCCTCTGCGTTTATATTCCAATCCCCACCCCAACCAGCATATTTGAGATTGTAAACACAAATTGTGGTACTGATGAGGGAGGTGAAAATTCTGCAGATGTCGACTATATTTGAAAAGAGTAACTGACCCACGGACCACAAAATAAAAAATGGAACGAAGACGGCCACTTCGAGAACCCACCAGCGGCAGTACATTAAGCTATTTGGTTTGGATAAGGATCTTTTTTCAGTAACCCATAGGTACAGGGTACGACCAGAAAGGTGAGTAAGAATCCTCCTGAGTGGCGCGAGTGGTTGGCAAAGCCAGTAAACAAAGTGGTGTATCTCGGGGCACAAATCTCGGGTGACCGCGATAAGCCCCCATACCCAGAAAAGTGATGAAGCAATTAGCGGACCCATGCTGTAGGTCATATGATTGGCGAGAAGTTCACGGAAGACACATTGAGCCGGAAGACCAGAATACTCCAACTTTTCACTATAGACCATTATGTTTGACAAAAAGACAAAGGCAAAAATAGCCAATGCCCATGCTAGTCTCCACGCTCTCCGAAAAGCGTGGTCCTTCAAATGATCCTTGATAAGCATGACCGTAGACTGGTGAGTAAGGAAGCTGGATGCCCCCAAGTAGTAGGCCATTCGGAAATGATACGAGCTGATATCGCAAAGGGAGGAGTACATTGCAATGAAGAGGGCAGCTCCACTAATGAGTTGCTGGTCGTTTAAAGCTAGCATGATCTTCTGAACGAGCTCTTGGGAAATGCGACACCGAAGTGTTTGAAAAGGTCTTCCCACGTATCTTCCCACTTTTTTGAAAGAGCGAACAATATCACGATCGAGACTGTTCATTCTATTTCCAAGAAAGCGTTCAGTGAAAAGGGAAGCGGGCAATACGAATGTGAATGTCCACCATGCCGACACAAGGAAAGAAAGGACAACCTAAATTAATCAGACATAGTTTATTGAAATTCGAGAGCTCGCCTTACACCGATACCTCCCTATGCGGTCAAATATTTTTTTCATGTCAGATAGAAGGTATAATAACGATGTCGCAGAAGTCTTTTAGGATAAATGTTGTCACATACCACATCTGGATTCGGAGATAAGTTCCTCGCGCTGCAGTTCGAATTTGCCCGACACCCCATTGTAAAATGACGCCTTGTGTAAGAAAAGAGCTCGGGCTCAGAATACAAAAAGTCTTGAATACTTGAATGATGTCGAGTTTTGAGTTGGTGGGTCTTTCGCAGTGGTCTTAACCAGACTTGTCATAGCCCCTGTACCTAATCAACCCCCGAGCGAGCCATCTCACTATCCACTAACGTAATCAACCACTGAGTGACCCATTTCTCCGCAACCACCAGAATTTTGAAGCTTTTACAGTCACCAGGACAATTAAATCAGACTATATAAAAGATCAAATGAATAGTTATTTATTAGGACAACTTCTTATGGTATGTCCAACAGTCCCGCAGCCACTGCAGCGTGCTGGCCCTCGTTGGCGAGGCCTAGATGCCTGCTCCGCAACCTGCTCCTCAACCTGTGTATTAAGCTGTTGAACATGATTTCGACCTTCCTGTACAAATAAAACAAGATCATCACCTAGAGTAGCATGTCTCCTTGCCTTCTTTCTCTTTTTCTACTTATTCTTAGCTCGTAGAACCTTAATTTTTTGTTGGAGAAGAAGGTTTGTATTCATTGCCATCTGCGCTGCCTTTTCAAGATACTGTATATGAGATATTGGACTGCTAGAAAGTGTTCTTTTCTTTTGAAAACTTCTTTGTAGGTTGCGAACCTTATGATTAAACTGACGAGGATTCTGAGGTGTTTAAAAAGCAGAGGAGATTGAACCTTCAACTTAAATAAAAAAATGGTATTAATGTACGAAGTTAAAAAGTAATCTTTTCAAGAACCCGGTCTTAATCAAATGGCTTAAGACCAGCTCCCGCGAAGCCATTATGTATATTCTCTTAATTAAAAACCTTCTCACGCGCGGGTGGATATAGATATAGGAAGTCTTCCTTGTTAATATGGTTATTACCAATAGCCATTATTCCCTTAACCAATTTCCCGTACGTGTGTTTAAGCGGGCCAAAAATACTAATACCCAATGGTCGTAGAAGATAAGAGGTATGAGGAGGCATACAAAGACAGATAATTACATGCTCTTTGCAGAAAGTATTAAATTCTGCACCAGTTGAATAGTATTTAGAATATGGTTCAAACTGTTCTTTCAACTAGCGAAGGCCTATCTCATCTGTTGTCCAGCCGTTCTGACTTTTTGCAATAGCATAGCCCTTATTAAAAAGAGCTCCTTGTTGATACCAAGCTGCTTGTTGGGATCCTGCTTTTAAGATAATCCATGGGGGTATAGAGATCCCTTTTGAGCTTGCACACTCAATAATTGTGACCCATTCGCGATTTCCCTGAATAACTCTCCGAGGTCTTTCACTACGCTCCACTGCAGTAATAACCTTAGGAGGTTGAACAGAGCCCCAGTACAAAGCCAGTTTCATCAAAGTTCCAGATATCATCCTCATGGATACCATGTTCCTGAATATCTTCGCGTACAGTCATAAACCATTGTTTTGACCTTTGGATGCTCCTGCTTTGCACGTTTGTATGTAATTCTCCGATTATATCGGGTATGCAGCGCTGGATGACATTTAATAAACTTGTATGCTCAGTTGATACCAAAGGTTGTTGCAGGATCCTGTGTCCGCTCACGGAGTAAAATCTGTGCCATTCCACGCAGAAACTCAGGCCAATTGAAAAGCCTCGTTTATCTGCATTTAGTAGATGTTTGGTAAGGACGTCTTCTTCATAAACTGTTAATTTATTGCCATTGGCACGTGTTTCTAAGCGTAGTTTTATACCACAAAGCCGATTGCGAAGGGAAGTTTTAGGCACTCCAAACACCCCAGCAGCTGCTATTTTAGTCGAATTTTTTCTTTTATAGGCAGATATAGCCATCTGCATTCGATTTCCTTGAGATAAAGGCATTTTCACATAGTAGTAGTGAGAAAAAGAGGCGTTGAATAATGTTGACGCGGAAATTCTGGTGGTTGAGAAATGGGCCACTCGATAGTTGATTACGTTACTTCGTAAAGAACTGCACAGATATTGTATGAGACATGCAATATTAGATGCAGATCTATACGTTTTGGAGGCGATATACGAGCGCCCTTGAACTTTGAGTGAACCATACCAGTAGTCAAAGTTTGGCGACGATCAGATAAAATCTTAAGGTACCAGTACAATATCCCTCCCAAGGGAACTTTCCAGAACAGCTCCCTTTTTTGGGCACGTTGTCGCGATAGATACCCCTGTCTGTTCCGGGAAATGCGGACCTACAGACCGGACCGGTCTGCTATAGCTTTCCGATGTCGGCAAGCTATATTCTTTCTTTTTGTATCTAACGTCTTTATCTTCAAAGAAGGCAAATGTATTTGTTTAAGGCCTAGTCATCAACATGGTCACGTTCTTTAAGTTCTCCCTGCAAAGTATTCTTTCGCTAAGTCGTATCCCTATTTGTTATACGGAGGAAGTACCATGAGTAGAAAGGATGTGGCGTCTTACCGCTAGTATATCCCTCGATACCCAAGAGACAGAAGAGAAAGTTCAAGATCACTTATTAGTGCATCGAGTAATCATTGCTACGGGCATCGGGACGTATGACATATTCGGTATCAATCGTATCCTTCAGTAGGGTAGACTCAATTTGAGAATCCCAATCCCATCTCAAACTTGGTTCTCTCTAGACCAATCTTCGGAGGAATATTGGTTCGTAACCATTATGGCATCAAACGGAAACTCAACGAGATATGAGATAGCGAACTTCTCTTGCGTGGTACTGCCAAGTCATGGATCTCTGTATATCGCTGCAAACGTCGATCTCTAGAGCATGAACAGTTCTCTCCGATTCTTGTCTCCGTGCAGTTGCCAGTAATTTACGTAAAATAGTTGATAGAGGTGTGAATGATATAGATTCTATTTACGAGTATTTAGTCTCCGTAAAAAGTCTTTTGAGTAGCTTGATAACATAAAGTCAGTCGGTCCGCTTTTAAAATTGCAACGGGTCATAGTTTTCAATTAATCATAACCATCCTGTCAAACGTTATAAGACTGGTGTGCTCCCGTAAAGGGGCTTCCATACAGAATAATCTTGGTTCGCCTTTTTTTTTTTTTCCATAGGCTCTCAGACCTAAGACTGCATAGGTTCAGGGCAGGGTACTGCCCCCCTGACCAAAAGGTGCCTACGTAGTCATCTTATAACGAAGATTCCAGTATACGGAGTAGTCTCCTGGAACCAAGAGGCTAGGGCGCTGCCCCCTAGTACTCCTGTCTGGGAGCCTTCCATACAGAACAATCTTCAATCTCAATCTCAATTGTGTGTGAAGGATGATACCTATTTTATTTGACAATCCTATCTTGTCTGGACAATACACTCATCATGTTCTTATTGATTTAAGCTATCAGAAAATGGATCTGATACCCATCAGAAATCAAGCACTCACTGCCAGGGATATGCTCCTAACTGTAATTATGTGAAAGGCTGGCCTTAGGGTCATGTACAGTGAATAACGCTACTACAGTAGTCTCAACCTCTACTCTTTTCCATCAACGATCCGGGCATCCCCAAGACCCTGAAAAATGCCGAGCCAGGGCCTATTTTGGATCTCTTGCGCTTCCGGGCAGTACAGCCCTAACAATGCAGGGGTCTGACAAGGGCTATTTGAGGTCCCTGCCAGCGGGCAGCGGGCTCCAAGCCGTTACTGTACCTGGCCGGAAGACAAGAGACAATTACCGCTTCCACCAGCCGCAGCCGACAAATATTTTGAGCCTCATGCTTCCCTTAAAAAAGGTTCGGGCGCTTGCCGTCGTGCTTGGTGCTGATTAGCCGACCCAACACAAAAGGGAGGTGATCATGCGAGTCATTATCCCGTTGGAATACTGTAATATAGAACTATACGAACTACGATGGATCATGAGGAAGGAGGAGTCTCCCAACATCTAAGCGTGAGCAGAGCATCGCCTAATCCACGCTGCCAAATAACTCGACTAAGAAGTCGGGGAGGGGGGGAACAGCGAAAACCCTAAAGAGAGGCGTCGAAATCCGGTCCCCTCCTTGAGGAACCGATCGACCGCTCTGATAATAGATCCCAGCCTCTTGTTGCCAAATTAAGCCCCGGAACCCTGGATGGCCCTTCTTGTTCTTGAGGTGGGCAGCGTCCGGCCAGAGTAGGTGGTCGACGGATGGTGGAAACTGTCCCTTCCTTTCCCATCCTCCTTCCCCCGTCAAAGAGGAAAGTGTGGGAACCCAGTCTGTCCTCTCAGGAAGTAGCAGAACCAGATAATCGTTAAACAGAGACAATAGAACAGGATAAAGGTAAACTAACATCAGTGGCGTCCCGATCACCTTTCCACCCTTGTAGGAGAGGAGGGTGTTGCGGTCGATATGAGTATTATTAGAAATACGACTGTATGATGGTATGGGGCCCTCATATGCTCTAGAACTCGAATACTTCTTGCTGGGATATGGAGTCAGACATGACTATCACATAGTGGGAGGACAGTGACGTTGCTGGTGTTAACAATTGCTCTACCAACTACTGCGCCAATAGCTGTCATAACTGCGTGCGCGATTATGTGTGTACTATCAAGCTCCAGGAGTGATCTCTCCTCCACCCGCCGGAGTCTGCAACCGCTTTTTTTTTACATTGAAATTGAACATTTCTTCCGCGTGGAAAACTTCGTCGAGGCCGCGGCAAATTACACAAACTACCAATTGTCTCAAACTTCACAGATGATTGGGTATAAAAGATCTAGATGACAACTATAGCTCCTGTTATGAGTCTGTATATTGTAGCAAACAAGTTCAGCAACATAGAGCTACCTAAAAACAATTCTCTCCTGAACAATGTTCACCTTCACTGTAAGACGCTTTACGGTCACCAATCGTCCCTTTATCAGACTCTACTACATCCATACTCAATATCTGCATGCCACGCATAGACCTACGAACAGCAGGACTCATCAAGATTCACTCAATCCCCAGAATAAACATCACCAGTACAACTACCATATGGAAACCATCGCATATCTTCGTTTTCTCTCCATATTACTAACACTAGAACTCAACTCACTTCTAAGTTTTATCATCTCCCTCCATATCTCAATGATAGAGTAACTACTCCCTCGGAGCCTCACACAGTCTCGGCATACCGTATCTATAATCAAATCCTTTCGGCATCCACAACCCCCAATAGAGACCAACATAAAAAGCCTACTTAGGAATTATCATAAACCGTGGATTTCCACGAGACCAATCGACACTAACAGAAAAAAGCCGACAAAGAAATTCGCCTTAAACGCGGAGCTGCCGAAGTGGGACCCTTTTACTAAAGATCGGTGCCTGAGCCTAGCTCGTAAAAGGTATTAGTATTAGTATATAGGAATTAATTATTAATCATATCTACGATCCTGGGACTATGTGTATTTCTTTGTTGTAGGAAGATGGTGAATAATGATCGCTTTTAACGTTATAGAAATTAAAAAAAAAGATTTCGACTCGGATATCTACACCGAACCGCAAAGCCTACACGGCCGAAAACCGGTCACATGGGCAGTTGGATATGAAGATCCTCATCAAGCCGTTAAGGTTTATTCTTGCCATGGGGGGCATGCCAAAGAAGGAAAATCTAAACGCGCTAGGAAAAAAAAATTTTATAGAACGGTTCTTCCCGTTTTAGTCAAGACGGGCCCAACCGACGGGTCCGTCCCGGAGTCTCGGGAGGAGAAGGAATTAATAATAAAAAAAAAAGGGCAGCAGGATATTCCCTGCTAGATCCCTAGGGATAGAAAAATCTATTTCTTATTGCTAAGAATCGAAACTAACGGCGCGGAGTTAGTCGAGACTGTGCTCCAGGAGTACAGTAGTATAACTTAAAGCTCGAAAACAAAACCTTTTTTTCTTTATAACTATACCAAAAAGGAAGCTAAGAAACGATCTGTCTAAATCCACGGGATCATAAATTAGTACGGAGTAGAGTATTACTACTCCACTCCTATGCTAACCTAACTATGAATCATTACTCGGATGACTCAGATCTGAAATAATCATTAGCCTTACGGAATGGAGCAAATTCAAGTTAACTCCGCGGGGACGTGCTGAGAATAAAACCGGCAGAAAAATGAGATTTGATTGGTCTCACACCCCTTCATTACAAGTCTGAAGATCGATGACTCCATGAAAGTGATGATCATATCCACACCTTCTCGATCTGGTATCACTTGGCGCGACTTCGCCTCTCGAAATATCATCCAGAGAATAAGATCATCCACGTATGTGTTTACATCAATCACCTTCGTCCCTTTTGTCCGTGATAAGGCCCGATATGAGTCATGGCTAAGATGAGCTTGAAACTCCTCATTTGTTTCGACTCCACGGAATGGATTTCCATCTGGGTAAATGCTCACGTGGATTACATCACGAATCGGATTGTTACGGGGGAGGCTCGGTTCGCGTACCCGGACCCCGAAATGAACGGTGGCGCATAAATTTATGAATGTATGGCTGAATCAGAATAATGCAAAGTACTCGTCCGGGGAGTGTCATTCCGCCTCGGGGCTTAGGGCGCGCCGAACACCGATTTATTAGCCACTCTGTTTCATGTTCAGTTGTTTCCATGGATGCAAAAGGACCTCGGCTCGGAGACCAAGTGTCGTCCGAGTCTTTACGTTTTGGACATGATCTACGGCAGTAGATGGTTCGAGATCTGAATGTCTTGTTGCCTGGTTGCTAGAAGACAAGATGATTTGACGTAGTTTATGCAGCAGAACAGCTATTAACTGACTAGCCAGGAGTGCAGTAAATGGTCCCGAGACTACATGTCCTCTTTTCGCGACGCGTTCAGGATGAGCCCGGAAGTTGGACCTTTTGTAGATATTTGATGTCATATCTCATATGCCGAGGTATAATTAAGTTATTAGAATACATAAAATAAAAAGACCCGGGAATCCCGGCACGATATACTCTCCGGTTGCACTTCTGACCTCCGTCATTTCTAACCTCAAAAGAGTAGAGATATCATAAACTCATCAGTTAACTGTTGTCAAGAGGTTTGCTTCCTAGCTCCATCAGTGGAACTCATACGAATAGACCCATCTATCTACCCGTAGTGGTGGAGAATATCTGCATACCCGATCTGGAAAGAGTACGTAGTGTATGTATGCTGGGCTGAGTCAGCGTGTACCACTGTCTTACAACTAACTATACATACCCTACCTACTGCTATGTCAAACGAAGAGGAAGAAACACTTAAATAGATGCGATGTAAGTCGAGAGCCATTCCCACACCCGTAGTGTCTCGCAAGATTACCCCAGATTACATGTACATCTACCCCATCATGGCTGACGAGCATGGATGTTCCGCGGCGATATAGTTCATGCCGAGAGTTAGACGTGGATCTTCCCCGCATTCTGACGCGCAACATGCCTCAAACCATACTGTACAGTATATTGCAAGATTAGGATGTTATTCTCTCTTGTCATTCGTGTGATGGGCTTATGTGGCCTTGCTTTTTGTGGGACGGAGCTTGTGGCCTGAAGTGCCGCTGAGGCGCTAGATGGGGAATACATCGCTTTGATGGCTTTTCAGAACCATGAAAAATCTAATGAATCCCCATAAATGAGCATGAGTAAAAGTACATAGATATCTCAGTCCACCACGGCGAAGGTCCTTAAGCTTAAGCCCCACATGATGGATAGCAAATGCTATCAACTTTCCACCGCGTTGGTACTATATACCCCACGCTTGCCCCATGATTGCTTCTCGTCATATAAAATAGGGAGTGACTCCAGATCATCATGGTATGCGACTGGCCCTCAGATCCGGCCGGCATTTGTCCTTGAAGTTTCATTTCATATAGAAGATGGGTCTCGGCGTACTGGAAGACGACCATCTCGAGCACGTGCCGGGAACGGCGCTGCTCACAGAGGTGATAGAGAATGAAACGTCGGTCCTTCGACATGACAAAGGACGAAATGCGGATGTCGTCTTGGTCCCACAGCCTTCGAAAAGTCCAAATGATCCACTCAATTGGCCGCTGTGGAAGAAGGATATGATGCTGTTTCTGATTTGTATTGATACGGCGGTCGTTGGGGCGTGGGTGAGTCTTTTCTCCGTCGTGTTTGCTTTTGGATATCTTTTTGGAGAGATCGGGTTTTGTTGAATTGGAATGAATGCTCACAAGGATTCCAGGGCCCCATGATCTCCCCCGGATATGCCATGATGGCCGAGCAATTCCACATGTCGTACAACTCCCTCAGCGGCGGATTAGGATGGGGTGTCTTCGTCATTGGAGTTTCATGCTTCTTCACTCAGTCGATGGCTGTCATTTGGGGTCGTCGACCGGTCTTCCTCTTGGGGAATTTGTTGCTCTTTATCAGTAGTGTATGGGCGTACTTTGCTCACTCGTACAAATCGCTCCTTGCATCGCGGCTGGTCGGATGCGTGGGAATGTCGCCTTTCGAAGTGTAAGTCTAGTCTTTCTCTCTGGTCGCGATACCTCAAATTGAGTGATTGGGATAGGCTTGTAACTTCAACCATTGCCGATCTCTACTTCGTCCACCAGCGTGGCGTGCGATTGGCTGCCTGGGGTTTGTGCCTATCGATCGGAGTTGGTGGCGGAACAATCATCTCAGGGTACATTATCCAGAATCTGGGATGGAATTGGACATATGGAATCTGCGCCATCATCTACGGTGTCTGGATTCTTGTGCTCTTCTTCTTCTGTCCTGAGACGGCGTATCGTCGAGACGACATCCTTGATACCGATTTGGGAACGGATGATAAGACAGTGGGTCTCGTGGTAGAGGCCGTAGACGATCAGGAGAAGGACAAGCCAGCCACAAGGACAATTGAGCACGCTGAGACAAATACGTCCTCTATCGAGCCCAAGTACAGCTATTGGCATGAGCTGAAGATTTTCCATGGCCGTGTCTCGGACGATTCCTTCTGGAAGGTTCTGGTCCGTCCATTAATGATGCTTGTTTATCCACAGGTGATTTTCTCGTTCTTTGCCTACGGCTTAACCACCTCGTGGCTGGTGGTTGTCGGAGGTGTTCTGGCACAGCTATTCACCGTCCTACCGTACAACTTCAGCGTGTCTGGCGTCGGTCTCGTGTCCATTGCGCCCCTCATCGGAGCCATCATCGGAGCCTTCATCTCCGGCCCAGCCGCGGACCTCGTGGCCAAGGAGATGAGCCGTCGCAATAACGGGATCTACGAACCCGAGTTCCGCCTTGTCATCATCATTGTCACGCTCGTTCTGGGAGGCATGTCCTTCTTCGGCTTTGGAATGTCTCTGCAAGCGCAGGACCCGTGGATTGGTCCGGTGTTCTTCTACGGTCTTCAGTATTTTAGTGTGGGGTTCATGTCAATTGCAGTGTATGGGTATCTGACGGATTGTCATCGTGATAAGGCGCCAGAGGCCTTCGCGGCTATTAACCTGCGGAATATCTATTCCTTTGGGATGAATTATTTCGTGTCTACATGGATCACAAACCAAGGGCCTAAGGAGGTGTTTTGTATCGTTGGCGGTGTCCATGTTTTTATTTGCTTGACGGCGATCCCGATGTATATATTTGGCAAGAGGTGTCGGAGCTGGACGAGTCGAGTGCCATTGTTTCAGAAGGTAATGCAGGCTTGAAGGTAGTGGGCGAACGGTACAGGATCTCCTGTCTCTTGATCGCAGAGGAAGTGCTAACTGAATCAAGAGAATGACTACTTGAGTATGACCGGACCTCATGCTAACTAATACTGTGCTCTGCACTAATCATGCCATAATCTGTCTTTTGGCGCAGACTGGACTGTGCACCCGTCCGAGACGTGGAGAGCCATGTGGGCGATACCACAGTCCTGACTGAGAGTAATAATTTCCCCGGAATTTTTATATGATTGAGATAGCCATTAATGTTCATCGTTCGTCCAGGTCTAATCCATTGACTCTGATCCGAGTGACGTCGTGGTTCTGTTCTCTCCCGTAGGGCTGGCGATCCCCGGATATCGGAGATGCGGATATACGGCACCACGATGGATGTGAGCGGGGAACCGGTGCGGCGTTTCCCCAGATCCGGTTTCAGGCGGTGAGGCTGTTGCTGGGCAGCATTGCTCCAACGCCACGATAACCAGTCATTTATTATCGTCAAAACACGTAGTCTGGACTCTTGACACGTCGGTTGCTGGAAACCTAAGCACTTTCTGTAGGAGGCCTGTTCCTACATGAGAGGTCTTTCCGCATCAAGTGATGTCAGGCCCCGTCCATTGAACAGGTCAGAATACCTGCCGGAAGCTTGAGCTTAGATCGTCCCGGCTGGACGGTGCGGATGACCGTGCGCAGGGGTTGATAAGCCCAATACGGGTCAGAATTAACTTTCGTATCATTCAAGCGGATGTGGTCTGTTATGCCTGGCCTGAAGACATCAAGTTAATAGAGTCAGGAGTCTTCATTCAATGACAGATCAAAACGGTCGTAGACACAGGCTGCAACATCCGCGGCTGACACAGGGAAAATCCAGCTGCCTATAACATCCCAAAGAGGAAAACGATGCGATCCTACCAGATCGAGGTTCAGGGAAGCCGTAAGCGAGGCATTGCACGTGCCAGGACTAAGGGTGAGTAATCACCACTTCACCACGCACGAGAAAGAACCAAGCCGACCAGCATTTTCTAACCTTGGAAAAATTGCATTTCTGACTGGATGGTCTCCTATATTAAGTTCTTGTCTGCTTACATGGAGGCGAGGGAGCAGTAAACAAGAAAGCATGCACCTCGTCCTATGGTTGAATACGTAGATGCCAGCTTCGCCAGAGGCAGAAGAAATGGACAGCCAGGCTGCCTATTCGTGTCATGCTGCGCTGGCATCACAATAAGGCCCGACCCTGCGCGGAATGGCGGAGGGGTACAGGCAGCAGTCGAGAGTACTGCTGACAGTCACATCTCGGCTGCGAATTGGCCACAACCGGATAGATGGATGCAGTCTCTTGTTTACAGTGTTGTGGCCATCTTGTTGTCAATGCAGCAAGACGGTGCAGAATCATACTCCGCATGACGATAATGTACGAGATGGGCAGGCAGGCAGAACTTCTAGTAATGTATTACTAACAATCCTCCGCGATTGCGGGGAGAGCACCTTCCTAGATAGTAAATCAGAAGGACCAGTCGTGGCCACAGTTGGGGAAATCCTGGATATCATCGTGGAACCTCAAGTCCACAGCTAGGCTAGATGTAAGAAGTCAGATGTCATATCGATAAGAAAGTCAATCGACGTGATGCTCACTAATCCTCATGCTGACCGTGTAGTTATAGGAGATGAGGATGATTAATAAAGCTTCCTAAGAGGGTTGGGAGAAAGAAAGTTCGATGGGGGACGAGAAGAGTCAACGCTGTTGGACCGAGGAAGTCTGGCCTGGAGTCGAGGACATCCGGTTCCGCGGATGAAGAATCGGTCGATAGATAATCGACTGGCAGGGCTGACGCTGGGTCGGGGTGGGGGATCGGACTTTACTCAGCCCGGGGTCCAGGAAGACACGGAGATTGGAGGAGGGACGAGCGGCATGAACGGTGTAACTAGTCATCCAGCATGAAGAGTGACCAGGCGGAGGGACATTGCAGCGAGGGCGGTGAGGGTAGCTGTTTGCGGTGAACAACGGCCGAAGGGGCAATTGATGGGGGCGGTCTTTTCATCATCACTCGCCGACGTCCACCGCCGCTGACTGGGTGGATCGCCCTGGACCTTCCATGGACCTGGTCGCGGTGACAAAGCGAGCGAAACGCTCCGGCGTTCTCTTACATCCGACCGACCGCCGGACCTACACGGCTCACGGCTCCAGAGTGGAAATAAGGAAAAGTAAGAAAAAAAACTCAGCTGGACAGCGGAGGCATAAGATAGACCCCCTGCCCACCAGTCCACATCTCCATCGATCCGTCTGTCAAAAAGGAACAACACAACCAAAATCTTCTCACCACCGTCAAAAAATCAGAGCAATCGCGTTTCTTCCTGGAGATTCATCACATATCGCGTCCTCCTTGCAGCCCCGATCTCGCGTTCTCACCGCCCTCCACCGCACCCTGCCCTGATTGGCCGCCCTGTCCACCGCCAAACGAGGCAGCCTCTTGACTCATAGGCAGAAGGAAAAAATAAGACTCACGTCGAGTTGAGCTCATCAGGCCATAAGCAGCTCGACCGCCCCCAGTCATCGAACCATGACTGCTTCATCTTCTTCGTCGACGCCCTCCACATCTCCCTCGCACTCTCCCTTCACTCCTCTCCACCGTCGCAGACAACAGAAGAAAATGAGCATCACACAGACCTACTACCTCGCCCACACCGCCCGGAGCAAGCTCACCAAAGAGGCTGCCCGGGCGGACCATGACCTCCGCCTCCTCGTGGGCCACGCCAACCTGCTCGATTCGTTGATGCTGGAACTGGCCGATGCAGAGCAGGAGCAGGAGCGATGGTTCAACCAGACTGTCAGCGGTGCCACCAAGGCCGCTGATGAGAAGTCCTCCAAGCACATCCAGTGGGCGGACGCCCTCGTCGAGGACCCGGAGGAAGACTGGGATCCAGAAGATGCGTCCGACCTCGACTCCGACAGTGACGATTCGTGCTCCGACTACGACGAAGAGGAATTCATCGTCGACTCCGCTACCGCCACTCCCCTCCGCCGGGCTCCCTCCCCGGTCGCCATCATCACGGAACAGGAGGTTGACGAGGATGACACCGACTCGGACGATGACTTTCGTGAACACGAGATGCTCACCTTGACGCGATCAAACTCGCGACAGTCACCGCCCGAGCTCTCCTCGGACTCGGACGAGGAGTCGGAGGACGACTCCATGCCTCCCTCCCCCGAGGCGCCAACCTTCGACGCCTTCAACGAAAAAGAGCATCCAACTGTGACGACCTCTCTTTTTGACAACAAGCAGCCGGTTGCCACCGTGGATCTGCCGCTCTCAGAATCTCCTGAATCGGATCTTTTCAATCCGGAATACTATGTTCCTCCACAAGATCAGGGCACGATGATCGAAGCCTTCTAAAAGGCGCACGTCGTTCTTGACGACCTTCATCGATGTACCATATTATGATACCCCTGATGATTCTGAGATACCGATTTAGAAGCGAGCTATCCTAGCATTTCGGCAAGCATGGCGTTGACATGGCACTAAAACTCATTTTCTTTGACATGAATTTGCATTTTCACTTGACATCTATATACATTTACATTACACATTATATGAGCGCTTGGTGGCGTGTTGTTTCTCTACTCTTGATATCCCTTTGCCATGGCTTGTTCGCATGGATCTCACGAAGACCCATGATGCATATTTTGCTCTTTTGGATTGCATAGCACTTCTCCCTCCCGCTAACCCCCGGGTGGGGTTTGAGCGGTCGAAGGTCGAGATGACTGATAGCCAGTTATAGATGTCCACGTCTTAGCGCATCATAATACACATCACTATATATCACTATCAACATCTTATCTGTGCCTGACTCTTTTAATGTAGACCTCGTAGAAGTCCATCGAAGTGGACATCACTCTGCAAGAACCTCAAAACAAAACCCCCGCACGGAAGCGGCTCGCAGTTAGTTTCCTCTACACACTCATGGACTCCGACGTGCCCTGTCTGTACATGCACATTAGACGTCTAGTCCATCCCCCTCCCGCGCAGATACATTAGTCTAACACGTCGATCATCGAATCTGTACGGCCCGAGCGGCCGCATGATTGTGCCTAGTGTGGATTTAGGGCCCGCGGAGTTCCTCACCGCCCTATGTTTATCGATGCGGCCGAGTGAGCCCCATTGTCCATCACTTTTTTGTGCACCCCGCCCGGGCCCTGACGGGAGACCACAACAACATCCCGAGGGTTTCCTACGGAAGACTTTTACAGGGTTTAACTAGGTCCTGGATAGATACAGGGGGCCGGTTCTTCTCAGGTGACTTTTCTGCTCCTGTGACCCGACCCTTCGTTGCTGGACTTGTCTGTGTCTGAAATATGGGAATGGGGACTGCTGCATGTGCTCTTATCATGCAGACAGCAATCCTGATACTATCTTCCTCCTTGTCCTTCCTACGAATAAACAGGTAAAATCAACAGGTAAAATCAACACCTAAATCCCAAGTCCAAGTCAAGCGTTGAATTTCTTTCCTTTCCTTTCCTTCCCCCGTACTTGCTGTGGCGTAGATGTGAATCGCCGACTCGGCGTTTCCGATCCGCTCAACCCCGCTTTCGATTCTATTTGTTCTTTTTTGCCCTTTTTCCATTTTGTTCTCTTTTTTCGGTATTCGTTTTCTTTTCTTTTCTTTTGGGATCCTGGACCGGACCTCGGGATCCACTTGTGGTAGTCGGGCGAAAAGAGGGGAATGGATGGTCTCGACGGGGGGGGCCGGTAATGAGATGGCAAGGTTTTAAATGGATCGAAATCGATCTACGGATACTTAAGTGACCTGGTCACCTGGACGATAGGGTCTGTTCCCGAGGAAAAGTGCAGTGTGTGGAGTAGTGCAGTGAAGGGAAGAGAAGAGAAGTGGATGCTGACGGTCGGATAATCGGGTTCATTTAAAGTCTTAGAACTCGATTCTACTTGTACAAGTAGAGGGCCCGTGGGCAAAACTCGGTAAGGAAAAACGACAATAGTAGAAACCTACATGGCAACGGGTATGGAAGGATATACTACTACTGTGCTCTGTAGGTGCGGTGTGAGTGTCATGTTGTTAGGTACTTACTAGCAGTACTACTAAATATGAGGCTGGGCTGGACTGTACTGCACTAGGTAATTACTCGAAGTAGTAAAAAGAAAATTTTCGACGGAGGGGTGGTTTAAAAGTGAAGTGCCGAGCTCGGATGTTGTTCGGCTAGGCCTATTTCTAGTTGCAGATTCGCGGGACAGCAGAAAAGTGTGAATGAAAAATGAAAAGGCGGGTTGGGTTTGGTCTACGGACCTGGACCTCTTCTTCGTTGCGGTTTGGTTTTCGCATTGTCCTCGATGGAATTGTTGTAGTGGATTTTGTTTTTGTGCCTTGTTAATAATCAGCATATTGACTAGTTAATATTCAATGTGTTCCTCCGTCGGGTCTTCTCTCCTCCGTCTTACATTCCGTGAGCTTACTTCCTTAGCTAGAACCGTGGTCGAAATCTTATTAAAGTTGGTCAAGTGCGCGAGGCGTTCGGAGATAGCCTCTTCTCCGCAAGGATCACTTTTGTCAGCACATTCCGGTATTATTCAGCGACAGCTGCCAAATGCCGTCTTTCTTATGAACCATAGCTGCTTTTGATCTTGATTAGTTATCGTATCTAGATTGTTCTTTGAGGCCTGTCACTAAATGCGGAGAGAGTGGGATGATGTGATCCATCTTTGGATTGATTTGTGATCAGTCTGATGGATTGTCCGTGTGGATTGTTCGACATCGCGTTGAGTACAATGAGATATGCTGTCTAGAGCTAAACTTCCCTTTCTCTGAGCTGGTCAGCTTGAGGGGTCTGATGATCCTGTAGTATGTGCGACACTGAGCAGTGCCTTCATCTAGTCATGCAATAGCCAAATGCGTCGTCGGGCATCTATCCCACTAATTGCTATGCAAAGATGGTTCTGTCATCGGTAGCTTTTCCCTTCTGATGGTGTTCTGATTGGGAAATGATATTACTGAACTGGGCCGAATATCGTGGAACTGAAAGACACGACTCACATGCTTGTACCTGAGACGTACACTGGAACATCTGATTTTGCTGCCCAACCCCGCTGCATCAGAGGTCAAGGTACAAACTCGTTAGGAGTATCCATCTGGAGCAGGGTTAGTATTTCTATTTCCTGATTGAGCACATCGATAATGCGCGTATGACTAAAAAGCAACTCTTTATGTCGTGCTGGTGACAATTCTCTCCTCGGGTACTTCCATCGAGGCGACCGCAGTACCAGGTTGGGTACCAGGTTGGGTGCCACACGTGTGATACAGTGGCGGCCGTTATTGCCTTCCATGTCGGAAACATAGACTCTTTTTTAAACCCTAATCACATGATGCGCTAAACCTAATATGAATTGTGTGTAAATGACCGGTTTTGTACGTACACTGTAATAATATCTCGTCTCGTATGATACCCGTATGAAAGACGACCGGACTACCATATCCTCCATCATCAATGTTCTTCCAGCACAAAACGGGAGTGCTTCCACGGTTACTTCGTCCCTACCTCCGCCTTCACCTGACGAGCCCCTTGTAATTCCTGGGCCTCGTGAAGCAGCTTGTCGTCGGCAGAATTGTAATTCGTTAGTCATTATTCGCATCTGGAAAGCTTGTGTGCGGGCGCCTCGGGGACTCGTCAGCTTGTGTAAACCGATAAAACTTAAGGAGAATTCTTCAGCCCGATGGCCTTATTATAAGACAACAATCTATCCTGAACGATAAAATCACTTGTCTCATTGCACCTCTGCGCATGCGCTCCGGACAACGCCAAATTACAAGGCAGCCCTCATCACCTTAGTACAAAGGGAGGCTCGGAACTAATAAGCCACATAATGCTAAAGATATGTACCGTGGCAAGATGGCGCTCATGATAGTAAAACGGTCAAATAGATTAAATAATTAATAGAGACGAGGGGAGGCCCGAAATGTAGACATCTTTGCACTCGCTAGACAAAGGGTCTACAGCAGACTTTTGATATGTCTGATATTTCTGCATCATAAGCTCTCAATTCTGCGCACTCATATCTTAAACTAGTCGCTTCTCTTCCATAAACTCCTCCAGAATCTTATTGACTTCATCCGCCTTCTCTAACTGCAGCCAATGCCCACCATTCACATTCTCAACTTTGAGATCAGGGACGAGTGGCCGCATCTGCTCCGGAAAATTGGCCGTGACAGTGATGATGTAACCGGTAGAGGCGATTAGCAAGGTCGGGTGTGTTAAGGTGTGAGCGGGTGTGGGAATTTCTGTATTGCATATTAGTAGGATGCGAAAATTGTAGGTGATAGAGAACAAGTTTCAGGGGAAGAAATTGGGAAGAAATTGAATGGGAAAGAAAGGGAGATAGAAGGTAAAGAGGGAAGCGGTACATACTCTTTTCATCTTCTTCATTGATATTTCGCAGATTAGCCCTATACCAATTGATCGCAGGGCCATAGCCACCTTTCTCAAAGGAGAAGGCGTGTTGATAATGTTTATGATCCTGTTCTATGTAAGCTAATTTGGAACCCCCATATATTACAGCTAGAAATTTTACTTCTGATTTCAGATAGGCCGGCAAATCAACAATCTTGCCCTCGGTTAACCAAGTGCGCAAACCGCCTGGGGCGCCCTTGTATTTCTTGTTGATCTCGTTGTCGTTGGCGAAGAAGAGCGATTCCACGGATTCGGACTACAGTATGGTCAATATTTAGCAAGTCAGAATTTGCAGAGTTTAAAAGGAACTTACATGTTCATTTAGGAGCTTCGGAGCATCCTCTTCGTTAAAAAATAGGAAATACCCGAAGATCGAAAAACCAAGCTTGGCTTGCACCGAGCTATTGATATGTTGTATCACCGCGGTAGTGAGGCTACGGCCAGGGGCACTATATCCGTGGTCGATGAAGACATAGGCCGAAAAGCGCTCTGGATGATAGTTCGCTAGACGTGATAAAAGGAAAGATCCCCTGGTGGAAGAAGCGTTAGCATAATTATACGCTAACTCGGCACACCTTCTGACTCTCCTTTCGTTTAGAAACCACATGAATGTGACAACTGGCAGAAAGACAGAATGAATCGCAAAACATACCAATCATGCGCCACGCCCACCACCACTCTAACGCCCTCTAAGACCATGATCTCAACAATGTCCCTCGCCATACCTTCACCCTTATACATCTCTAACTCACTTGGCTTCGACGTCTCCCCGAACCCAAGTAAGTCCGGAGCTAGGATTCCATAACCCTTTGCTACGAAGAAGAAGATCTGATGACGCCAGTCGTGCGAGGTGGAGGGGAAGCCGTGTAGGAAGAGAATGTATTGAGTGTTGGGGAATTGGGGTGGGATATGGATGTAAGAGTAGGTGAGAGCGCGCGCGGTAGTGTAAGTTGAGTGAGGGTAGGCCATGGTTGATTATACTTATTGGGTGGAATGTGAATTATTATACAATGAGTTTCTGACGAAGGTGAGGGGGAACCGACTTATATACATTTAGTCCGGTAGATAAAGAGTCTAGATAAGTACTGGCATGCCAGGCATAGAGTCGCTAAGACTATTAAGGGCTCACTCAACCTACAGTTATTGGCTCCAGCGTAACATTGCAGAACACCGACGTCATGACGAGCATGGGCTTCTATGCACTTTTGGCCCAACAAGGCTGCAGTGCGATATTGAAATAAAAAAAACCTTTGATACGCTCTGAAGACTACGATTTGTTGTAATGTCTTCTAACATCTTACTATATTTAATACGAACACTTGTATTGGAAGCACATAGATGTTTTTGTGTTACCCACATTAGGTTGTGCACAGCGTTGCAACTGTGACGGGCTAGGCCCGATATAGGGCTTCGGATACCCTCAGCCAACCCATGGAGCTCTTGAGCTCCTTATCTCGGCACCTAGGTGTTGAAATATCGCATTCTGCCACCTTTCACCGCCC
>QEIL01000117.1:0-110940 GCA_003116535.1 Paecilomyces niveus
CTTCAAGGATCCTTTTATTCCTCTCTATCCTAGGAGCTAGCTAAACTGGATATCCCCAGTGTGTTGCTCTAGGCCTAATCGGGGAAGGTGTGGCAGAACTCCTACTGGCAGTCCGCCAAGATCATGCACTATGCGCCATTCAGGAATAGCGAGTAGCGGTTGAGAGTGATATTATGCTATTATGAACATATTTTATTCCACTAAAATGCAATTAACTATCGTTAGAAATGAATGTCGCATGAATAAAGCATTCTGATGGAAACAAGTGATGCTTCAATCAAAAGCCCAGTTGTATATCATTGTAAGGACGGGGGATTTTATTTTACAACGTCTATTAGAGAACTATGTGTAATTACCTTCTGTCAACATCAAGGCCACACGGAATACCTCGAAACCTTAGTATTTTGAAACATCCAAAGTTGAAGGCCGTGGTGATCTATCATTGCGCTACGGATACGGAGCAGTGATCTATTTCGACCCTATGCTAGAATCTGGGTTTGCAAATATCACATATTGAACTTTTACTAAGTACACTGTGGTACCTACAGTGTTTTGCTAGATATATGTCACGAGTCTTTCTTAAGTCTTCTCTATTTATTATGAATATTATAACTTACACGGAATTCACAGCTTCAAACCTGAAAGATACTACTCTGCAGTGTTCGTTATCGATAAGACACGGACACGGAGCGGACGGAGATATCAACAACTAAACACCGACGGAGTATGCGAATCGTACAGACTTAATTAAACCCCAGGTCCTACGTCAGGGATTCGATCCTCATCATTTTAAAACCTCCTTCCCTTGAATCCCCAAACCTATAATCTTCAGAAAAAAAAAAGAAAAGAAAATGCCCCTCCTGGGCTACATCCAACTCAGCCTCACCTACCTCCTCTCCAACGTTTGCGGCCACGACGCTCACCTCTTCTTCAAACTCTCCGCATTCTCCAAATTTCCCGAACCCACCACCCCCATCGCCTGACCAGAAGTAGGACCCTCCGGCTCTCAACTCAGCGTGGACCACACCCAATTTGGAGCTGGCCGCTTCCCAACTCTCAAATGGCCCTCCGCATCTCCAGAGACGAAAGAATATCTACTCATAGTCGAAGACGCTGATAGCTCACTGGGCAGCATCCCGACGACGCATGGGTTATATTATTCGATTCCATCGACAGTGATGGGCGTGAGCGATGCTTATTTCAAGCCGGGAAGTAATGGGCCCTATACATTGTCGGGTGGGTTCAAGTATGGAAAGGACAGGAGGAGCAATATCTATATTCCGCCAAGACCGCTGATGGGACATGGACCGCATCGGTATTTCTTCGAGTTGATTGCGTTGAATGCGCCGATTGATGGGACGAAGCTCAGTCCGTTGGCGACGAAGGAGGAGATTGCGAAGGATATTGAGGGGAAAGTTGCTAGATGGGGGTTTTGGGAGGGGTATTATGAAAAGAAATGGGAGTAAAGTGTTTTATGGTTAGTGTTTTTTTCGAATGTTTGTATAGTGATTAAGCATACGATATTATATATTGATAGATTCAGTTACTGGATATGGCGCCTAGAAGTGCCTCGATACCATTTAGAAGAGCTTTCCGAAGACTAAACCGGACCCCCGACTGTTGCTTATAACCTACTGGGATGCTCCAAACGTCTCAGATATCATTAAGGATAGAAATGAGGGTTTAAATCCTCTCGAGGTGGGCCTCATGCCCTTTGGGCATACATAAACCTTTTCATTTCAGGCAAGCAGAATGCCTGCTAGATTACATCACATAATCAAAAAACAGACAAAACGAACCAAATTCACCGGGCGTCTCCGAAAACCAGCATCTCCGGATGGAGATCCGTGATATCGAGACTTTCACGGTGCTCCTCGTGGTCATTAAATCTCCTCGGCCGGATGACGTGGCGTAGGTTGGTCTCCTCATATGATATTAAGGGGACCCCCCCGTACCCAAACAGCACGCGGTCCGGCATGTTGTGGTATCTAGGGGGGTGGAGGTCAAACCAACCTACGCACGACACCGGCTCAAGGTGCACGGTTGAGTAGCTGCGGAACAAAAAGGCGGTGGTGAGAAGCATCGTTGCGAACGTGACTTCCATTCCAGGAGTGAACCGGTCAAAGAGCTCTTTTAGCTCTGGAGTCTCAATGAAACGTTCTGGGCGGAATGAACGTGAGTCGGGGAACAACCTTGGCTCGTGGAACGCTATCTTAGCACTGATTCGCATGTGTGTGCCCTCAGGGAGTTTCCAGGTGAATTGACCGTCATCATATTTCCAGCTGGTTTGATGGGTGTGGTGAATAATACAATTATCCATCGCATCACTCAGCCGTAGTGCCTCACGAACGCAAGAATTAAGATAGGGCAGATTAAGTAGTTCATCCAGTATAGGTCTTGGCGTGTGGTCTTGAACGATATTGCTGAGTTCATAGCGAAGGATGGCAAGACGGGCACTATCGTGAAAGAGATGATTGAAAAGAACAGTTAAGGCCCGAGTGAGGCGAACAGACATGTCCAGAACTACATCCTTGTCACTCATCCACTGGTATGCGGGTGGTCGCTGTGTCGCACGGGTTATGTCATTGAGAACATATTCAGCAGCATTCTGAGTGAAACCTTCAATAATTATCGAGGGGTTTCTGACATTATTGAAGAGGCTCTAATAATAGAAAGAAAGATGTCAGTAAATACGGATCCTCAAGGATGACTGCATTTCTGTTCTTGACCCACCCTAAGGACTTTTTTGTCGCTCGGTACTTTGGACCCACAGGTATTCCTTGCCAGGATAACCTTCTGCTTCATGCGTCGAAAGAAAGACTTGATAGCCTTGATATACCAGGGATACTCCGTAGAGATAGGACGCCCATATCCTTCAAGGCCATCGGCTTGAGCTTCGAGGTCACGTTCATTTGCTTGAGGGGTATCATGCCGTAAGTAACAGGCTTTCATAATAGCTGAAGGAATATTAGATCTCTGTAAGTCTCGAGTAGTCAATGAAATCTTTAACGTTACCTGTGGCGAGACCAAAGAACGCCATATGCATCCTGGTAGGCGCATTGGTTGCCTGAGCTTCATCCAGAACAGACAAAAAGCCAGCATACTTTTGGAGAATAAGAGGTTCAAGCGGATCGAGCTTTCTCGGCACAAGGCAGTTATTCTTGATAAGATTTTCTGGGATCCTCTGCAACTCCGAGGGCCTTATTACGACATCTTCGTCAGGGTAAGTGGGCCATTTGAAGTCACGACCTCCGAGAAGGTGTTTATGATAGACAGAAGCATCAGCGATAGAAACAGTGTGCGGCGAAATGCGTATGATCTTGCCCTGCCTATCATGCAGTAATTCGATCATTTCTAGGTACCTTCCGTAGCAGAACCAATCCTGGTAGAATTCATATCTATCGATGCATTAGTAAATCCACGATAAAACGATAGTACTTGATTAAACAGCTCCTGAATCTGCTTTTCCCGTCCGTAAGGACAAAATATGTATGAGCAATTCCGGAAATACGCTGTGTTTAACGACGTTAAGGGACGGCGAAACATCCATAGGATTATACTTACAGTCCGGTAGCTTTGGCAAGCCAAGGACCAGGAATTCCAGTGAGGCGTGATAGATAGACACGGTAGAATGCTTTACAGAGCATCGAAAGGATGACAAATCCCAGAGCAATCAGCACAAATATGAAGGTGGCCAAAGATGAGTTCCCAAGGAGACCCATAATGTGTATTGATGCTCAGAGACGCGTCAGATAGGCAGATCCAAGTATAGATGAGGTTGTTGGATAGTGACAGCAAACTCCGATACAGTTACTGAGAGAGTTCAGGAGAGTCGCGACTGCCAGAAAACAAAACATAAACATGTCTTCACATCGATGTTATACAACTACAACACTTCAGCGCACGTGATCATGACATCTGGTGATAATTTGCTCAAGCTGAAGGGGAATGGAATCAGTTCTTTGTCTCATACTTTGCACAATCAGTTGTTGGGGCTTCAGGTCATCTCTACCTCCATCTTCATCCCATCAACTGGACTATCCTGAACTTCATACGGCAAAGATCTTCATCACAGACAGTAGCGATGGCATATATCTTTCAAGACAAGCAGAAAGTCAGGATTGCCGATGTCCAAATGCAGCGGTACCCTTTTCATATGCGTTTACCGTCGAAGGGCACCCAAGGGTCGAAGCACAGCGCCTCGTCGACGCAACGGATGCTAGGTCCTGCAAAGTCAATCCCTAAAACATGAAGAATTCACTGGATTGAATGCAATCATAAAAGGATCTCGTACGAATGTGCGTGATACACAAAGATTGGGTTTGTGAGCGCAAGGCCAACAAGGAGACTGCCGAAGACCTTCATCTGTCTCATCACAAAACCACGACAAAAATGGAAAGTCCCCGAAGTTCGGGGGTAGTTGGAATATCATATGCCTTAGTAACAGATGTATATGAGTGTGAGTTGAAAGAAACGGAGAAAGTAACGAGATGTTAGATGCTGATTCCAAGAAGTTGAACATGTCGAGTATAATCATAGATTCGCCACAATCGTGTGCAGTGTCATGCAACTCCAGGGTCCAAATTTGTACGCCTGCCAGGTGATCATGAACAAGGAGCAACGACGCCAACATACATATCACGGTGCCAAATCAAGAAGTCTAGTCACAGAAAGAATGTCACAAGCGCCTCACAGCCATCATCCAAACCGCTCCAGGTTGCGACCTGCCGCCTTATATACAGAATTCGTGAGTCTACACCTCCTGGATGTAGTTTGCAGGAACGCTCTTGGTCTGCCCACCCCTCTCGACGTCGGCCCATCCGTCTCCGCTGTCACGATTGATCAAGACGAAGCGGTCGCCTTCAGCCATGCTCCACTCTGCATCACTACGGGCCTCGTAATCATAGAGCGCCTCGACATATTGCAGTTTCCTAGCACCCCTCTTGGGTGCGACGGCAGGACCCACACGCTTTGGTGCTACGCTGCCCGCTTGCGATGTCGACGAGTTGGAGTATGTCGAGCCAGGGCGATCCGTCAGACCAGGACTAGCAGATGGGACAGGAGAGGCTGCTGGTAGAACCTCAACATACGAAGCAGGGACCAGGCCTTCCAGGGAGCCAGCACGAACGCTCATCCAGCCGGAGCCATCTGTCACAGATTAGACAACATGACCGCATATAACTGAAAGGGCACTTACCATCCGGTTCAACAATGACTACATCTTTGCCTTCCTCAATAGTGATTTCACCTTCACCATTGGTCTGATACGGATAAAGCATCCTCCCCCTTGGCTCACTGGGTTTCAGAGAAGAACCAAGCGCGGAGCTCGAGTCGTTGGCGGGAGGCGTGATGTATTGCGCAGGAGGGGGTGCTACTATTCGGTTTCTTTTCGCCGGAGCAGGTTTATTGACCGAACTCGAAGACGCGGAAGGTTCCGGTTTAGTGGTCGATGCAGAGACGGACCTCGTCGCACTAGCCGCATAACCAGAGCTCAGGGAGCTCATAGTATCTCTCCTACTTAGTGATGGCATATCAGAAGCACCATCGGGAGAGAGAGTTTCATATACAGGTTTAGCATTAGCCGCTTCCTGTCGCTCTGCTTTGAGTTTCTTCTTTTCCTCCTTCGTCTGCTCTCCTGGGCATTCGGCTGGCACCTTCATCTGACATTTGCTGTGGCAAGTGTATCCGCAATCACGACAATCGAAACCCTTAGCTGACAGTCCCCAAATGCGTTCCCCACAAAGGTCACAGTTTGTGGGTATTTTAAACGTCTGAGATCTAAAGTTGTGATTCTTCGCGCCAAGTGACAGGTCACCGGCCACGGATACGATGGTCGACATCTCAACCTCTGCTGTAAGGTGCTTCCGGTCCACTTCATGCAGGGTTTCTTGAAGGAAGAAGACAGATTTTACCACCTCAACCTCGTCTCTGTTGTCTTTGCCTTGCCTAACATTTTGCCGAACTCTCTTGGCGCTCTCGACTTCCCGTCTTTTCGAGTCTGCCTCCATCTTCAGTTCTCTGACCTGTCCTTTGCTCTTAGTTAGCAGATTACGGAGGAAGACCTTAGCTGCTTCATCCGTCACGATCGCCTCGTCATCGTGCCAGACGGGACTAGGCTCAAAGGCCATGTCTGGAGGCTCCTGCCACTGAGTGACATTATGGCGGATGAACATGAGGGAGTCGAGCCTCGGTTCGTTGCGTGGTATCTCATTAGACAGATTTTTCATATGTTCTATGCTCTTTGAAAGCGATGACGTCTCCAGCTGCGCCGCCAAAGACCACAATGCGTTCAATTTCGCGACCCTTGTCTCATTCAAGTCTTGAAGACCCTGATCAAGCTTGTCAATTAAGCCAGATTTAGAAATTAGAAAGAAGACCTTACATCCAGCACCTCCGGCACATACTCATGGTGGTACTTCTCCTTCAACTTATTTGTCACGTTAATGCTGATGAGGTATGTGTTCTACAGTATCTTCGTTAGAGGTTTGGAAGCGGTCCTTAATGGAATGAACGATATATACCTTGACGTTGTTCATCTCCAGAATTTGTTGTTGATAGGCATTCTGTGCCTTGGCCTTTCCATGGTCGAATGAGGATTCCATCTTCTTGCGTCGGTTCTCAACTTCCTGGCATGCGCCATCGTACTTTCCCTTCACCTTCTTGAGGTCGCTGTACGATGCGTCTCGTTCCTTCTCGAGTTTCGCATAGTAGTCTGCATGACATCTACGGAGATCCTCATATTGGGCCGCTGCGTGCTTGAGCGGTTCCGCAACTTGAGTCACCAAGTCCGTCCCGAATCTGTCGCGTTCCGCGGCATGAGCCTCGACAGCCGTCAACTGGGTCGACCACGTTGTCAAGGAAGCGCATTCGAGAGAGCCTGGTGTCATACTCGGGGTATCTCCCACGCTCAGACTGCTGGACTTTTTCGCTTTCCGATCCGAATACTTCTTGCATAAAGCGGTCAGCTTCGCCGCATATTCCTTCTCGATCGCGCTTCTTTCTCGATAGAACTGTTGTATCTCATCCAGCCACGAGATTCCGCTGGAGACCTAGAGATCCTCTGCTCAGCCATCATTCTCTGCCATTTTCCGGAAAGGATCGGGGACCAAGCAACTCAGTGATTGCAGAAGGCGGGGGTCTGGGAAAGCATACCCATGCATGGACTGGTTTGAATGCATCCTAGTTGCACAGGCAATGTTAGACCCCGCATCGAAGGTATCGGATCTAACGCAAAAATACCTTCAACTCTGCCCCAAATTGGGGCGCGACTTCAGGCTGCGCCATGCCTAGCTCTGGAGCCTGTTTGTACCTCGGATCACAGGCGCATGGGAGGTATGAATAGGGAGGTCAGTCGACAGTCTAATGCTACCTAGTAGGCGGTCAGTAGAGGCGTCATCAGCCCCCGATCTGCAGTAAGATCTGCTCCCTACACACGGCGCAAGTACAGCGATAGGATAATTGATTGATAGCGGCGGTGTTTGGAGCGTTCAAGGTGAATAACTGGGGAGGCATCACGGCAGTGGGGGGGAACTGTCCATTCCACCAGTGGTCGTGACCATACGGGGACAAGCGCGGTGGCGTGTCTTCTAAGGAAGCTACCCTGTTCTTTACCGTACCAAAACCAAAGTTACAGCCGTGCAGGCGCTCGTTTGTCGCCCCAAAGCAGCTTAGAGTCCCCGCGGCGCGCATCGCCAGTTCTCAGGGACCGCGAGCTCTCTTTTTCGATCATTGTCGCCCGCGGAGGTCTCTCCATTCACACTCCCTTTGCTCTGTCTGGTCCTGGTCGAACTGTTCGCCTTGCCTCTGGTAGTGCGACGTAGGCCAGTGACGACAACATCCACCGGGCTTCGAAAATATCTTGTGTGGATATATAAGCTCTGTGTTCTTACAACACTTACCCCGCCGTCTTTCCTCTGAAATTTCCCTCGCCACGTCTCTCGATTCTCACGCGATCGCGACTTCTTCTCCCTCTTCCACTAGATTCAAACCTACAGAATCGTGAAAATGGCTTCAGAGCAGACAGTTGAGACCCCAAAGACCGGTAGTTCTTTGCAGGATCGCATCTCCAAGCCGGACGCAACATCCTCCGGTACGCCACAAGCTTCGAACGCGCCAACATCTTGGGCCGACGAGGTGGCTATCTCGACAGAAACTGATGGTGCGGTCACAGGCGCCGCGAACACAGCACAGGCTACTTCCATCCCGCAGACCGATGGTGTGCCCTCCGCGATGGGTGGCACTGATCTTCACGAGCCGGAATATAAAGTTGAAGTGAAGCTGAGTGATCTGCAAGCGGATCCAAACAATCCTTTGTACTCTGTTAAGACATTTGAGGAGCTTGGATTGTGGGTGTGCCTCTTCTTCAATGTATCATTCTCTCCAAATCTAATGTCTGTTTTCTAGGGACCCAGCTATTCTCCGGGGTCTGACCATGATGAACTTCCGGAAGCCCTCAAAGATCCAGGAACGCGCCCTTCCTCTTTTGCTCAACAATCCTCCAACAAACATGATCGGCCAGTCTCAGTCTGGTACGGGTAAAACGGCCGCCTTCGTCTTGAATATCCTCAGCCGCTTGGACCTGAGTACTCCGGAGATGCAGAAGAGCCCTCAAGCTTTGGTCCTCGCACCCAGTCGAGAGCTTGCCCGTCAGATCGTTGGCGTTATTCAGGTCATGGGCTCCTTCGTTGGGGGCTTAGTTGTCGGTACTGCTGTCCCAGCGGACACGAATAGCCGCCCGTCCAGACTGGAGTGCTCCGTGGTCGTTGGTACACCCGGAACAGTCATGGGTCAGATCAAGAAACGTGTCTTTTTGACCCAACGTCTGAAGGTTCTCGTTCTGGATGAGGCAGATAACATGCTCGATCAGCAAGGCTTGGGCGACCAGTGCATCCGCGTTAAATCGTTCGTCTCCCCCGTCGTATCTTTTCGTCCCGTCTTGTTACTGACGTGAGTCTTAGGCTGCTGCCAAAGACAATTCAGGTTGTTCTCTTCTCCGCGACTTTCCCTACCCATGTTCACCGCTACGCGTCCAAATTTGCTCCTGGGGCCAACGAACTGACTCTTCAGCACGAGGAGTTGACCGTGGAGGGCATCAAGCAGCTCTACCTTGACTGTGAGAATGATGAAGACAAGTACAACGTTCTCGTGAAGCTGTACGGTCTCCTCACCATTGGTTCCTCGATTATCTTCGTCGAGGTTAGTTCTCTTCCTAGAAACAAAACCGAGCTTGTTACTCACGTTTCATTAGACCCGCCAATCGGCACAGGAGATCGAGAAGCGCATGACTGCTGAGGGTCATACTGTTGTATCCCTCACTGGTGGTATCGAGGGATCGAAGCGTGATGAGACCATTGACAAATTCCGAACTGGTGAAGCTAAGGTCCTGATCACGACCAACGTCCTTGCTCGTGGAATTGACGTTTCGACCGTCTCCATGGTCATCAACTACGTGAGTATTCTTACCATTTGACGGGACCTACCTTGTTCAAGCTGACTTTCGTAGGATATTCCCGAGCTCCATATGCCCGGTGCGGCCGAGCGCCAGGCCGACTGTCAGACCTACCTTCACCGTATTGGTCGAACGGGTCGTTTCGGTCGTGTCGGAGTTTCCATCTCTTTCGTGGCAAACCGGGAGGAGTGGCAGATGCTCATGCAGATCCAGAAGTACTTCAACACCGAGATCACCCGCATTGACACTCGTGACTGGGACGAGGTGGAGGACATCATCAAGAAGACTATTAAAAATCCTCGATCCCAGGCCAACTTCAGCCAGTTCCAGTAAATCGAACTCGCCTTCTAGGATTTTCGAAAAGGTAGATGCAGCGTTATGACTGAATTAGGTTGAGCTTACGGTGCTTCTATCCTGCTGGTGGAGCACAACAGAAGATGTGGGACCGGTCTGCGTTAGTCTTCAGGGCGCAAGGGGGCCGTTACCCAAAAGTGGATGGATATGATGTGATCGCCACTCTGTTCGTGAAGGGCGATGTTCTCAAGTGGTTTGCGATGTAATGAGCTATGTTCTGAAACCTCGAAACTTTTTGTAATCAAAACGAGAGATGAAAAAACTGATGATAGATACCATGCTACTCGAATATTTCTCGAGTTTTGTCTGAGACCCGACTCATTCCCTTAATATCTTAGCTTCAGACCCGTACCACTAGACTTCCTACTCCAAGAGTATAGTCCTTAGTGCACAATGCCATTTTATATATTTTCTCACATAGCATTGTCATTCCATAGGCACCAAGTGCCTGATCGTTTCCAAGCGATGCAAGACTTTCCCCGATATATCTTTACGTGTCTCTCATCATTTCTCAAATCTAGGTCTTTGCTGCAGCATATACTTCGTGTGGTAGGTTGGATAGATCGTCTTATCTCGAAGGAAGATATGTTGGCCATTCGACGAGGGCCGGCTAGGGAGATGGGAGCCCGTCGTTAAGCATTTTGCTGTCTTGAGAATATGTGTCTCCTTTTGAGCTGTTATTTGAGTAGAACATAGAGTTAGTCTAGGCTATCCCACTAGGGTCGACACAGAGACGGAGAGATTTAGGATGATCAGGCTGAAGGCCATACGGTGTACCATGAATGTCCATCTAAATCTAGAGTGTAGGCAACAACAGATCAAAAATCCTTCTCTTTTTACTATGGAAACTCTCGTACAAGTTCTGTCCGTAGAGGTTTGTGATTCATATTACTGAGAGACCAGTTCATTAATGGCAATCAACCAGGCAGTACACCAAAAAGAGATTTCTGTCCAAACATGCACAGACTCCAATAAGGAAATATGTCTTCTAGATCCAAAGCCACATATGGCTATATTCAACAAATGCAATATATATGCCCCTTCTAAAATAGTCAAGCATTATTCATGTTCCATAGAACCGGTCGCCAAAGTCTCCTAATCCCGGCATGATGCGTCTATCCAAGAATCAAGTCAGTCATACCTTAACTGGTAAGATTCTTATGATCGCAAAACTTACTTCTTCTCATCCAAATCATTATCCACAGCGGCCGTTACAATTGTCAGTTCTGGAAATTGCTTCGTCATCACGCCTAATCCATGTCTTGATGCGATGACGTTCACAAAAATGATATTCGACTCGGGTACGCCTTGTTCTTTAAGGATACTGACGGCCTTGCATGCCGAACCACCTGTGGCGAGCATCGGTTCGAGGAGAAGGATCACTTAGGAAAAGACAGAACGTTAGCTCACTAAAACTACACATACCTTGAAGGAGGTATAAGGGCATGTCATACTTCTCTCCTTTATGTCGTTCGGAAACTTTGAGTACATATGTGTAGGGAGGGCTGTCTCTTCGTCGCGTTGAATGAGAATCTTGCCAAAGTTTAGGGACCCACTGTGTAAATTTAGTTAGCTGGAATTGTGAATGTATACGATGGTCCTCAACAGAGAGTAGTTTAGGGAGCGGTCTTGGAGTGTTGTACTCACTTCCAGCAGTCCCTCAGGGCCTGCTCCAAACTAGCACCCGCACGCAGGATGCTCACGCCGCAAACACCTTTTGTTGGCCTCGTGCCATTATATGTGCCTCCTGTTGGAGTTTCGACTGAAATTGATTCAGAGGGTACGAGGTTTAATGCTAGTCGCAAGTATGAAAGTTAGCTAGGCCCTTTGTACCAGAAACTCCAAGCTCAAAAGCAAGCAGGAACGCACACTGCGAGCAACTTACCTTCATAGATGATCATTCTAGATACCTGTTCCACAGTTCTATGGAAGATGGCTCCATCCGTTCGACTGTCTCGAATAGTCGTCATCCAGGATTGCAGTAACGGAGTGCACCGCAGGACAATGACATTTGAGGGATATTGGCTTCCATTCTCGAAGGGATGACTCTTTTCGACGATACTGCCTTTCTGATCACTCGGGATCGTGTCACAGGAAGAGGATCCCTGTACTTCTCGGTGCATTCTGGCTTCTTTCTCTCTAAACTTTCTCTGGGAAAGTTCTTCGCTAAAGGGCCAGCCAAGTAGATATACTCTTAGCAGCAAGTAATCAATGAAGTTTACTACTCACACCAAATATTAGATAACAACACGAAACAGCAGATCTCACGTTGCCTAAAGATAGCAGGACCAGATACTGACCGGACAGCTGGCCCAGCATAGAGAGAGGTGCCGTTACAGGGATTATCGTCGGTGGGGTCCACATGGCAATCTGCGTCATCAGAATTCTTACAAATAGTGATTAGACTACCAAGACACTATCCTTTATTGGCTTAATTGATCATTGATCGATTAACTCGATCTGAAGTGTCATTATCAGTGTGGCGGGAGCTCGTTATCACTGGCTCGCGGGGCTCCCCGCGCCGGTTATCTCTGCTTCTTATCAACTGATAAGACGGAGCTATGGTGTACTGTTCGGAGTTAACGTCTGCAGCGAAACTCTGGATAGGGGAAGCTACTTGGTAAGAACTATTTTATTTTCGAGACTGAGAAAATAAAAAGGGTAATATGCTACATCCATTGGGTAAAAGAAGTGTGTATGGTTGCAATACCCTATCCATTGCATACTAGGTCTGTACTGGATCCTAGTTCATGAACTACGCACATAACAATACAATATGAGATCACAAAAACAATTCTCAAATTAAGAAATCTAAATACATAAGAGATGAAGGTCATAAGTAAATGGTATCTATTTCGAATTCCCAGTCCCGAACAATCTATCACCGATATCGCCTATCCCAGGAACGATGAATCCCTTCTCATCAATACCTTCGTCAACAGCACCCACAATGAAGTCTGTCCCTTCTGGCCATACGGCAGCAGCGTTTTCGAGGCCAATTCTGCTGGAAAGTATAGAAACAAAGGTAATGTGCTCGACTCCCCAATCTCTATGAGCAAGGAGTCAGCACTAGGATCATAATTCTAGGAAGATGTAGTAACCATAGAGAAATCATTACCTCAAGATCTCAATAACCGCTCCTGATGTGCCTCCAGTTGCAATTAGGGGATCCACTACATATACTCGCTTGATATCCGTGTTGGTGTTGGGAAGCTTATTGTAATATTCGACGGGCTGTAAAGTGGCTCGCTCGCGGAACATGCCGATATGATAGACGACAACGTCTGCATCTGGGGAGAATTGCGACAAGAATGCATCACACATAGCCAACCCAGAGCGTAGGACGACTATCAATCCGACCTTCTCTGTTGGAACTGCATCTTTCGTCGCCTCGACAGCGAGGATACGTGAGATCTCGGCGGTAGTGCTTCGTACGCCGGCACTGTTGACCTTGCGGTCGCGAATGTAGTTGATCTTGGTCTCAACAAAGGGATTGGAAGAGACATGGACATTCAGTGGAAGGGATGAAGCTGCGACAGTCGTTGTCGTCATTGCTGTAATTGGGCTCGGCATGATGGCTTGCGGGATAGGAGAAAAAGATGAAAGGTAAATGTAGTTGCGAAACGTAAAGCGTATAATTTTGAATTGTGATGAAGATGACACGGTGACAGTTATATCACACCGCCTGAGATGTTAAATGAAGGCGATAAGATGAGCTGATTACTCTATCTGGAAATCAAGATTGAGGGGGGTGGCTGTTGTTTATCAGTGCTGATAAGCGGAGAGGGGCTCCCCAACAGAGCCGATAAGAGATCGACAGCTCAGCATCGCATACGTAGTGCTTTGATAGGAGATCTAGATCTAGTCAACTAGTTCTATCGTTCGTTGTATTATACATGTGGTTAGCTTATTCGAGACCAGGGTTCAGTATGGAGAGCGTTGCGTTTTCCTTTCCCCGCAACTAGCCGGCCTGCTCTATCCTCCGTTCGAAGTGCAACCCATCCGTTTGGAAGTCGACACTGTCCTCTGCTACGCTGTCAAGGACCTTACTCAAGTAACTATACGCTTTCAAAGACAAAATTGAGTGTCGACTCTGGGGTTACCATCACAATGGGCACTGTCGACTATCTACTTTCGCTGGAAGCAGTCAGGGAAAGAGCAACGAAGGTGTACAACATCGCTGTGGACGGAAAGTTGAACAACTTCGACTATCATGAAGGTCGCATGGCTGATGCAGCGGATTTTGTCGCGTCTCTGATTATGGTACCACCTATTTTGACATTAATCTCTCATATTAAAAACTAATAACAATAGCGCGATTTTGGACCTGACCGTTTCCACGAAATCCCTCCCCACGGCCGGTGGCAGCACTTCGAGGCAGGCAACATCGCTCGTGTAACACAGCTGTTAGATGAATGGAAAGTAACCGGACAAGACAATACAGAGTGCACCAGACGTCTGGTAGATATGTTTCTCGTATCTGTGCTCTTGGATGCTGGCGCGGGGAACACGTGGACATTCATAGAACCAGGAAGCAATATGCGCCTGTCGAGAAGTGAGGGCCTCGCAGTAGCGAGCTTGTACATGTTCGAAAAAGGATTATTCACGAGCGATGGAAGCGAAAGCTCTGCAAAAGTTGATGGTACGTCTTATTTTCAATCGTGAAATTGAGAGGTCTTTTCTGATTCTTGGCCACAGGAAAAGGATTGCAGAATTTGACAGAGGAACAACTTGCAGAAGGAATGCAAGCCACCCCTCAAAACCCGCTTGTTGGAACTCAAGACCGTGCAGCTCTGCTTCAAAGACTTGGTAACTCTCTTCTGAATTTTCCAGACATTTTTGGTCCTGAAGGAAGGCCTGGAAACGTTGTTGGTATGAATCCACCAGGTATCGCTCTTCATTCAAATAATACATGGCTAACTTTAGACAACTGGACAGACTATCTTCTATCAAAAGGGAAAACAGTAGATATTCGCGAGCTCTGGAATATTCTTCAGAAACTATTGATCCCTATTTGGCCATCGAACAGAACTACGATTAATGGATGTCCTATCGGCGATGCTTGGCCCTTAAGCACTCTGGGTGCTACTGTTGGTGGCAAAAATCCACCAGCGGATGTGATCCAGCCATTCCACAAACTCACACAATGGCTTACTTATTCGCTCACTGTTCCAATGCAGCGCCTCCTTGGTGTGGCGTGGGAAAGGTTGGACCTTATGACGGGCTTGCCAGAGTATCGCAATGGCGGTCTCTTTGTGGATATGGGCGTACTTTCTCTCAAACCAGAAGTGGTGAAGACTGCCACAAAGGATGAGAAGTCTCAACTATGCTCATTTGACACTGCTGACGATGTCATCGTGGAATGGCGAGCCATGACAGTGGCACTCTTGGACAGGATAGCTCCTTTGGTCGTCCAGCGCTTAGCCAAAGCCACAAATCAAGCAGACTTATCTCTCAGTATGGCCCAGATCCTAGAAGCGGGAACTTGGAAAGCTGGGAGAGAGTTGGCAGCGAAACGGCGACCCAACACGAGGTCCAGTCCTATTCTAGTGGAGAGTGACGGAACGGTGTTTTAGTGGCGCTATCTAGAAGACTGGTACAAGATAATATCCGAGATTATATAATATATTCTGAAATACTGCCACTTCAGACACATCTCATAACGTTTCTACTTTGCAGTATTATGCTGGCTATCATGGCTCTAGGGTCGCCTTTATGTTAAATGGAGTATCAAGACTGGAATCATAGCAGAAATATTTTCTCAGGCTATTCAGCTGCTGAAAGTGCTTAGATCTTCTAACGACTATCTATCTTAAGCTATTTATGGCCTTGGATGAAGCTCGGCCCTGGGGCAGATGTGGGAGAAACCCGACAGGAGCTCCCTAGTTGTAGGCAGTCTCCGACATATTTCGATGCAACTAACATCTAGGGACGAGTAGACCTAAAGGATAGGTAGTCAGTACAATCGAAATATACTACGTACCCATGCCTCGTGGCTGGACCAGACACGATGGCGGTCATGTATGATCAAGCACTAAGGCAGGCAGGCCTGAGAGCCTAATACTTGCGGTATGTGGTAATGGGCTCCACAGTGCCAGCTAAGACAGCAAAGGTCGAACTACTAGTACCTAGTAGATAGAAGGGTCAGAGGTACCTGTTGTGCTGGTGATTGTGCTATCATTCTGTAGGTTCACTTCGGTTGACTATCTGACAAAGGGAGGATAGAATATGTGGAGCACTGATAGAGCTCAGATTACTACCAGGGGAAGTTGAGCTCAACAGTTCTCCAGGTAAGCTTTATCGGAACTAGATAAGTCTGGGGCCCGATAAGAAGCGGAGATAGTGTCACATGCCCTGAGGGGAAGCCCATATCGTGGAACCCGCCGGTTATCAGCATGCCAGCTATTACTCTGCCAAGGATGACACGACTCCTTCCTTCAGTCATTTATTATTTCTACTAGAAGACGACTGATTTAGCATCAGTATAGATTCCTTTTCACATCGCCTTGCCTCCTCTACCTTGTCCTTTCATTCTTCCAGACCCTCCGTCCCCTCCCGCTACTCTCCACTCACCGCTGTCTTCTTTCCTACAGCCAGCTTAAGGGATGATGTTGGATTCCGATTCACATTCCAGCACTACAAACGGCGAATCGCCAGCCGCCCAGTGGCCAAACCCTACGAAGTCGAGATACAGTAAACACATCACAGTAGGTTTCACACAGCCATCATGGATGACAGACGACGCTCATACTCCTTCAGTTAACTACCTATCCCGGCCAAAGCGGGGTCGACCCTGTTCCCCTCGAATGGGGTGCTAAGGATGCCAAAACCCGTGGTCCTATAATCGCCTCGCGAAATGGCTCTATGCTGAAGCGTCGCAATGCCATGGGGGCCCATGGTGGCAGTTACAGCATCTACAACGCCCTTGCTATCGCCGCTGGTGATCTCCCTCCTGATTTCCGCCCAGATTTCCGCAATACAGAGCCGACATTCAACTTCCCATGGCAGTCAGCATGGGCGGATCCTACCAAGATCGTGTCAATGGACCCTTTCGGTCATGACATTGTCAACCAGTTCAAAGACTATCTCGATGCTGGATGGGACATCCGGCCAACCATGGCTGTGACACGAGCTCATATGCGGTTGGCAGAGATCGGTGAGGCCATCCGTGATGGTAAGCTGGAAGTTGACGGCTCGGTTATCATTAACTCAGACGGCGATGTTCGTGTGACGAAGGTTGCTGTAGAACCAGTATGGTATCTGCCCGGTGTGGCAGAGCGCTTTGGCGTTGATGAGGGGACGCTCCGACGGACATTATTTGAACACACTGGTGGAAGCTACCCAGAACTGATCACAAGGCCGGATGTGAAAGTCTTCCTTCCCCCGATCGGTGGTCTTACAGTCTATATCTTCGGTCCTCCTGAGCGTGTCTCGGATGAAAATGTGCGCCTAGCACTACGAATTCATGATGAGTGTAATGGCAGTGATGTGTTCCAATCGGATATTTGCACATGCAGACCCTACCTGGCCTTCGGTATCCAAGAAGCGATAAAAGAAGCGCAAAATGGTGGAAGCGGAGTCGTCATCTACTTCCGTAAGGAAGGACGTGCTCTGGGAGAAGTCGTCAAATACTTGGTGTACAACGCACGAAAACGTGGTGGTGACACTGCGGATAAGTACTTCCAGCGGACGGAGAATGTCGCTGGTGTGCGGGATGTAAGTTCCCTAGATCCCCAAGGGACTTGATCGGTTATCATTCATATCGCTAATTTCCTGATTTAGATGCGCTTCCAAGCTTTAATGCCTGATATCTTGCACTGGCTGGGTATTAAGAAGATCGATCGCATGCTGTCGATGTCGAATATGAAGCATGACGCCATCGTCGAATCGGGTATCAAGATCTACGAACGTATTCCCATCCCCGAGGAAATGATTCCTCAGGACTCAAGGGTCGAGATTGATGCCAAGATCAATGCCGGATACTTCACGACAGGCAAACAATACACGATGGAGGAACTTGCCCAGGTCAAGGGTAGAGGCTGGGAAAAGTGGGAAGATATTTCCGTAAGCATATTTGTTATCAAACCTTTTTTTCGGGTCGCTAATAAAGTTTTGCAGCACTGAGCGTTGTCACTTCAACCATGATATCCGATTGATGCAAATTCATCTTTATCTAATCTCTCAACAATAGGTCCCATTTCTCTATCTTGGTGACAATGGCAACTTCCTCTAGTATTTCCTAAATATCGATTACGGACTGAATACTGCCTATTTCCTTTCTCATAAAATATCTTCAGGTAGTAATTTCATTGGGATTTCAGACTTCTATTCTCTGTAGTCAAAGATAATGGGTACGAGAGCTGGGAGTTTCAGGAACCAGATGACGTCATCAATGAGGTCCTTATCTTTGCCGGGACAGGTGGAGATAAGCCAACTGATACTGATGGCCCCTTATCTCCGCTTTAAACTCCGACAGTCCATCACGGATGTAAACTGATTTTTCCATATTATTTAGAATGGGTAAAGTGCGCAGAACATTATGAGCTCCTTCTCTAGATTCTGAAAAGGGAATCTCTTCTCTGGAACACGATAAATAAGCATCGTATACAGAATTCGGAAGAGCATATGTTCTAATGACAGCATTTGGGAAACCATTAGATGCAATAATAATAATCATATCCGCTTCACAGGTGAGAAATATCTCGAACAGCTATTTCAATTATATAGAACCTGATTCAATCCTGAAACTCCTTCCACTTGACCATCCTCTCTCTCAAATCCAACCTTTTCCCATCAGCCACAAACGTCCCATCGCCGCGATGATGGAACATCTTCCCTCCTTCCCTCCCCTTCTTCTCATCTGGATTAGTCCACGCCTTCACAGCCCTCAACACCCATAGATTATAAGGTCTAACCAACTTCTTATCTTCCACCACGCACTCCACGTTCGCAATCACAGCATCATTCCCCACCAGCGGCGCCTTCACCTGACTCGCAGGGAGAGCTTCCAGCCCGAACTTCGACCACTTATCAACTTCGCTGCCGGAACAGTTTCCGATATCGATCACCGTCTCCGCCATTTCAACGCTCGGGATCGCGAGAACGCACTCTCTGTTCTTCCTCAGTAAGGCATGACTTGCGTCCCAGGGCCCGATGCACACTCCGACCAGAGCTGGTTCGGAGTGCTGGATCATCATGTGGAAGCCGATGGTCATGATGTTGTGTGTGCCGTCTTTGATAGAGCCAGTCGTTACGAGTAGGACGGGGCCAGGCTCGATGAGTCGGTAGACATGGGCGACGGGGTAGGGTATAAGGTTGGTTTGTGTTTCTGGTTGCTCTTGCTCCTGTTCTTCTTTTGAGGATTTGGTCTGGGGTTCTGAGGAGTCGGGCTGAGAAATCACTGAGGCGCGGCGCTTCTTGGGTGGCATTTTCTGCAAATGTAGTCTGCAGTAATTGTTCACTGGTTTGGGTGTGGTTTGGTTCGCCTTTGGTTCCTGACCCGCGTATCCAATTCAGGTACGTGGTGAGGTTTTGATTGGTGGAATCCAAGGGACTAAGATCTATATTTCAAGCCAATTGCTTTCAAAACGAGGAACAATAGCAGGGTCAGTTATTGATCCTGGAAATTTCAATGTATAAACTTGAATTCTACAAGGGTCATGCTACATGATATCATAGTCGGATGAGCTTCCCCGCAATTTTAGTCAGCCCTCCGCACAGCATCTCTTCAACCGCAAAAACATCATTATGATAATAAGACAGGCTGCTTATATGCTTGTCGGCGAAAATGCAACGTGGAAAATACTATTTCTGTCCTGAGATGGGAGTAAGATGAGAGCATCACCAGTTGAGAATGTTGTTAAGGGGGCGCCTAATAATGCCAAGATTATATTCAGTAAGATATTGATCACTGCAAGTACCTTTGTCATTGACTGACTGATACAGCAAGTATCTAATCAACCGGCAGTTTTTCTGCTGTGCTTTAGGATGCTCTGAATGTCTTCTATTTCCATCAAGGTATATAGACTACATAGTCCATGAAAATATCTACAAACCTATAATTCCACCTCTCTCGCCCTTTTTTCTACTCCGGACACTTATAAACCAAACCCAAGGGCTTTCTTTGCCTCAGCACTCAGCCCCTCGAATCACTGTGTACCCCTTGAAGGCCATCTCATTCAACTCTCCAGCGCCAATGACATAATCCGGTGGTGGACGACCAGCCAGGGATGCCTCCAGTTGCGACTTGATGTAGGTCTTGTTGATGGGCGTCGTCGGACAGGCGGCAATAAAGACGACGCTGGCATTTTCTTTACCGAAGTGCTCTGTATCGACAGCATGGATCATCTGGTTTTATTATTCGATTAGTCAGATTTTCTTGCAAGTAGGTGGAAGGGAAACCTACATCCGTATGCCACCAGACACTATCACCAGGTCTCATTGGCGGAGCAGCAACCAAACACTCCTTTAATCGAGGATGCGGATGCGAAGATCGACTCAACAATTGACTCTGTGGTTTAGTTGTACCAGGGAACCAGGCACTGTCAGGATCGAAAGTCCATTTACTCGCATCCATAATATCCTCTCCCGAGTCAAGAGGCCTAAAGAACGGTCGCAGCAGAACATATAAAATCGCCATCTGAACATGAGGGAAGAACATAATACTCCCCTCACGAGGCGCTGCAGGGGTTAGGGCAGTCCAGCCCTGAAAAGCGCAAAAAAACACGCGAATGCGCTACACCAGGGAATAAAAACTGATCAGCATCCTTGCGGGCACTGAGGTCGAAGCAGTCGTGCAGCTCGGGATTGCCAGAGAAGATGTGATGGTAGACATCGCGGTATATCTTGTCGGCCCATCGACTCAGACTACCGGCATCAATGTGTGGACCTAATCCTAAGAATGGCTGTTGCGGTGGCCGGTCGCGCACTCCGTCAGAATATAACAGCGGTTCGGGGTTAGTCTCGCCGGAGACATCATGCCAGAGTGCGTTCAGCTTCTGCTGCACCTTGAGATGATTCGGATGTGTGCGAACAGCGATTTGTGTTGGCGAGTCGTATAGTCTGAGCATCGATGGTGTCTTGGCCGGCCATCCCTTGACGTGCATTTTGTTATCGGCAATGTAGGTCTGCAGTCTTCCATACTGATGTCGAGCCTCATCCTCGGAAATAACTTGACGTACAATAAAGCAACCAACTTCTTTAATTTTCTGCTTTTCGGACTCTGCGAATCCCTCGTTGATGACTTGACTAGCATCGAATTTTGGGATGGTGTCGTTGCCGTTGGTTGCGAGGGTCTTTGTCACGGCCTCAAGCGCGCGACAGGTCTTGAGCCAGCTTTGGCAGATCGCTTCTTTGCCGTATTGTGTGATCACTTCTTGCTTGACGCGAAGGAATGTTGGGTCTTGTAGATAGAGTTCAATTATTTGGTGAATTCTGGCCAGGCTGGCCATGTTTTGAGGACCCCTGGCATGTTTCTTTTTCTTTTTCCCTTCTCTATTAACTTCTGGCTGCTTAGGATTGAGATTTCTCTCAAAGAGACTCTAATAATTTAATTATTCGACTTTATTAACATTAAGCTATCAGGCTTTCTATTACTTCAGATCTGCATCCTCTAAAGCTTTTCGTGAACAGATATTCGGACATCCCCATTGACGGCCGTTCCGCCAGTCTCCAAGTTTGATTCCGAGATAGACAGGGGCAGCGGACTTGTCCGCTGCTGCCAAGACTCATCAAGCCCTCCACGTCAATCATTGATTGTAATCAATGGACTTGCCCGAGCACATAGAGAGTCTGGATCTGTGGGGGATTTCCGGTGCCTAGGTTTTGTCTCTTTGGTTCTCTTGTTCTGTGATACATTCATCCAATCTGGCGCCAACAGTTCCACTATATCTATCAATATCCCATGATAGCAGTTGTAATGCGGCGATATCCTATTCCGTACAAAGTCTGATCGACCTGTCTGGTTGCATTCGTTTCAGATATAGACGTAGTGTTGTTGCTGCATTGCACTGTATTGCACTGAAACAAGAGAGGCAAAGAAAGAAAAGAAGAAAAACAGAAAGAGAATTTGTCAAGCATGGTGGCCCTCCAGCGTCAGTATGTTTCTCGGCTAGTGCCTTCGAACATGAAGGTCCTGACTGTCCTGCTTGTCAGTGTGGCCGTAGTCAACTCGGCAGTGAGTACATTTTCGTTCAATCATTTGATTTCATAATGAGATCTGGTGAAAGACAAGCTAATGTTCCAACAGACCCTTGGATACGATGCATCCGTGATGAATGGTCTAAACATCCTGCCATCGTACACCGAATTCTTCCACCTCAGCACCGCTACTACCGGTCTCATGACGGCAGGAGTATGGATGGGCGATATGCTTGCCTGCTTTATCATGCAGCCAGTCACTGATGGATTTGGACGCAAAAATGCCATCATCGCCTCAGCTACGATCTGCTTCATCGGTGTCATCCTCCAGGCCGCCGCCCAGAACACGGGCATGTTCGTTGTCGCACGTATTATCATCGGGCTCGGTGCACAACTATCCAGCAGTGCAGCACCAGCTCTTCTGAGCGAACTTCTCCCCGCGGCAACGCGTGGGTTTATCTTGGGAGTCTTCTTCTCCTGCTTCTACGTAGGCAGCTTGCTTGTTTCTATCATCAATTATGGCACTCAAAACATCAAATCAACCTGGTCCTGGCGTGTGCCATCACTCCTGCAATTGGTCCCCAGCATTTTGGCGCTTTGTCTTCTGCCTTTTGTTCCAGAATCTCCGCGATGGCTGATTGCCAAGGGTAAATTGGAGCATGCTCGCGAGGTTCTTACCATCGTTCGCGGTGATTCAAACCCAGATGACCCACGTGTTACCGCTGAGTTTGATGCCATCGAGACTACAATTGCCACTGAAAAGCAATTGTTCCCTCGTAACCCATGGGTTGAGATTGTCGCAACTCCAGGAAATCGCAAGCGATTGGCAATTCTGGTTTCTTTTGGTTTGATGTTGGAGATGTTTGGCAACTTTGTAGTGTCGTGAGTGTCCCCTCTCCCCTGCTCCCTCATTTATTTAGACTGAAAAAAAGAGGAAATCAATGAACTGATTCATGCCCCTGGGAGGGGAGCAAATATAGATATTATCTCACAAAAATCCTCGATCAGGCCGGCATCACCGATACCAAAACCCAAACCCAAATTAACGTCATCCTGAACTGTTGGTCATTTGTGATTGCTATCATCGGTAGTTTCACATTGGATATCTTTGGACGTCGGAAACAGACGCTGGGGAGTATTATTGGCATGATTGTATTCTTGTATATTCTAGGTGGTTTGATCAAGGGTATCCTATGTCTCCTCCCTTTATATACATGGATGAAAATACTGACTATATCAATAAGTCTACGGAAACAGTACCGATAAATCCGGCATCTACGGCTCCATCGCAGTCGTGTTCCTGTTTCAAGCCTGCTACGCATTCGCAATTACTCCGATGACCAGCGTCTATCCAACCGAGGTATCGCAGTACAAGTTGCGTTCGACTGGTATTGCTATTTTCCGATTTATCGAATGCGGATTTGGGTGCGCACTCCCCACTAACTTTCATAATAATTTTTTCCACGACTAATAAGAAGCCAGACTAATGGCCTCCTTCGCGATGTCCTACGCTATGGCCAATCTAGGCTGGAAATTCTACATTATCAACGCATCATACGATATCGTTTTCCTAGCTGCTGCTTATTTCCTGTTCGTCGAAACCAACGGTCTCACCTTGGAGGAGGTTACGGCGAAATTTGAAGGGACTGTCGTGATTGAAGGGAGGGCTGCAGCTGAATCGAATATTCAGGAGTCGAATGGGAGCTCGGAAGATATGAAAGGGGTTGAGAAATAGATTTTCCTTCTCTTTTGCTTCTGTGAAGTAGGTTCGAGAGGAATTTAAGGTGAGTTGAATGAATACACAATGTCAATCGATAGATTGTATGTTATATTTTATTAATTTCTGCCTCTTCTGCGGCTTAATCTGCTTTGCTTTTTCTGTTCCATAAGAGAGGAAGCAAATTGAAGATGGCTGATGGTGATCATATCAATGGCTTATGCAGTCTATTTTATCCATTCTATTCCGATGAGTATGTAGTCAAGTCAAATTTTTTTATATTCAGATTTCTAACTTAATAAGATTGTCTTTATGATAAATAGTCAAATACACATAAACAGAATATGTTGAACTAGCATGATTCTAGAGGTAAAAATCCTCTATGAGGTGAAATGGGCGAGTCGAAGATGTGCGCGCTCTTTCCCAGCCGACTAGATGGATGACGATAAGACGGCTGCTGTCGTAATCGGAGAAGACCGCTAGAGGATTCTCATAGTAATTATTAGTCGGGTCTTATCACTCCATCACTACACCGTCGGGGGTATACGTTCGATTAGTGCGAACTTTAGTGAAGCTCTCTAACCAATAGTCTTGGTGAAAATTATAGCCCCTCTATCAACCTATACAAGATTCAATATCACTTTTTCTATGCTAGGGCTCTATTAAATTTTTGCAAATTTATATCTCGGGACTTTTCTAAACGGTGTGTGCTAGGGCGACCTGAAAATGTCGCAGACCGTACTAATGCTGGTATTTGAGAGTAGCATGTTTCATCTCTGCCAAGATGCTCCTTGTTGAAAGATGTCAGTATCATCATCATAAGGAATTGTGAAGAGGATCTTGAGATAAAGAATCTACTCTGGGGCTAGCAAGCTGAAGCTAGACATCCCAGAGCCAGGGGTTCCCTATTTTTAGGTGTTCTCTGAAAACATTACACCAAATATCCCGAAGTCACACATTTAATAATATTCCTGTAGCCAAGAAACGAGAGACCAGCTCTGCTTGGAATAGCTGCAATGAGATTACACCTACTTCACTTACCCAGTGTATCAAAGACACTTTCGCATCCATGGTTGGAAATAGTGCATAGTAATAACCAAGGGAAGGCATACTCTGATTAAGATATTTGGCATATTACAATAGGATAACATTTGGAAAACTCGTTAAAAGTGGATATAAAATCCTGTATGATAAGGGGCCTCGCAGGGGGGAGGGGGTAGGTTAAGTGGAACATGCTTATTCATATAATAGATTGCAACTTCATCGTCAACTCCAGGGCGACAGTTTTCCCGACATTTAAGATATTGTAGAATATTAACTATCTTAAGGAATTACAAGCAATTAAATGTACATGTTTAAGACATTACTCCCCAAACAAGTTCTGAGCTGTCGCACGCCTGAGATTAGTCGGCCACTTCAGTCACAAATTTCGATTGTTCAGAATCGATCTTCAAGGCCAATCAATGGCAATCAGCCAGGTTAGCTATTTAAAGGTTTCACAGTATCACTCCGGACTTGCGAGCGATTGTATCCTTTGCCTATGGAGCCACTAGGTGTAAGCAAGTTGGTGAACTACTACGCCATGATTTTCAAAGGTGCATCCCATGGAGAAAGTCTCCCTATTGTTGCAGTAATTGCACTACTGGTCATTCAGGTGTTTGATGCGAAAATCCCTAAGCGTGGACCATATGGGACAAAACCGCCTAATTTCCCATCGGCCCCGGGAATTCATAAAATTGCAGAAGACTCCCCTTCGTGCACTTATCCTACCTTTAGCTCACCCTTGTCTCATATTGCTTTATCTCGTAGCTTTATTTTACAATTCTGCTATTTGTATGGTAACGCGAAATATTGAATAAATAGGAAGATCACGACTCACTTTCATAAAATATGCCTGTATTCCATATTGTACACACCTCTACTCCATGCTTAATTTCGGAGTGTGAACGCAGTAGCTATTTCAAAACTATGAACTAATATCGGAAGGCTATCATATTTAGTGGAAAACATTCCATGCGTTATCGGCATATCAGTGCTTCCGTCCTTTTGAAGGCTGCACTCACAAATAGCCATGCTCACAGTAGAATCTCTCTGCTCCCGGATGAAATGGGAACGTTGTCTTGGCCATCTTTCTTGGATCCATGGGCCAACCGATTGGCGACCTATCTCCTGGCAAGTTGTGATACCGGACTTCGATCTTTTCTTTCTTCGTTACCAAGATCCAAGTGATAAGGTAGACAACATCGTCTGGCAGGTCGTCACGACACATGAGGATAAAGTCCACGAATTCATGAATGTCATGAGCTTATGCCAGTTGGCTTAACCCCAATCGCCCCCACAGCGGAGCAATATATTTTTGTCAATTGTAGGATCATTAGTTCCGACCAATGTTGCAAGAGGTGTTTCGACCATTTTGACTTTGCTGTATGAATTGCTTGTTGGCAAAGATGACATGTTCGATTATGTTCTTATTTGTAGTACCAATTTACTGAGATTGATCGGAGGAACCGGCCTACAATTTTCGCTACAGAGTGTGTAGGATGAATATTCTCCATTCCATTCCCCACCAGCCTACGTAGATAAGCTTAATTCATACGAAGCATACAGCAGTAGCCATAGTTGATGGTGGGGGAACTACGAGACGCATCGACAATTGTACGAAAATTGAGAATGGAGCAGAACCTGAGCGTGGTGGGGGAGAGCTCAAAGAGCTGAGGCCTCAGTGCTGCTTACCCCATCGTTAGGCGCAGCGGGGATCCTAAAAAAAATTACCTGGAAATAGGAAAGGTCTACAGAGTAGATAGAGATCGCTCTCACCTGACTCATCGAGCAGGGAAACTCCCAAGTTGGAACTATTGTTCTTTTTATTTGCCTTGCAGTCACAATCCGTTCCATTTTGATAGACTCATTGTTTAATTGAATTATCTGTGGTCCATGCGCAATGCAAATTCTGATGGCCAGAAATTAGATATCGAAACAAGTCGTACCCTCCCTACCGCAAAGGGACTTCTGGGTGTGGAGACTTGTCAATCTTGCCATCCTTCGTTAGTAAGACAACTGGTGCGGATCTGGCCTGCTCTTCCTTGACAACTATTTCTCGTGGCGATTGCAATGTCCCGCATTTTTTAACCCTTGGATTCTGGGTACTGTATCCGTAGTGCAATATCCGGATCAGCCGGTTCCCTGCTTGAGTTAAGTCGTCTAGTGTTTGGAATGTTGTTTTTTGGTAAAGTTGCATGATTTAGAGTTTAGCGAGTGGGGAGCAGGGAAAATTTGGTGCTTCCCTGCTTACCACTTTTGAGCTATATGCCTGCGATAGACAGTAGTCACTAGTTATCATTAATTTTTTTTCTACACACACAGTTACCCTTTAAATCACACAGACTACTAGTGCTGTGCGGTGGGAACTGGCAATGCTCATAACCTTCTCATTTGTTGTTATGTGCTGTATCAGACAATTATAGCTAAAACCATACAGCTCAATTCTTCTTGCAAGGGTTGTTCAAGATCTTTACACCACCACAATAACCTGCCACCAGTGCAATCGGGCTTTTTACGTGCACTGTCTAGCTAAATAATCTATTGTGCTGTACAAGAGCCGCTATCCTACTTCTAGAATGCATGAGGGTAATGGAAAAGTAATTCACAGGAAGGCTACAAATAAATACTCATATTGTCAGCGATCCTTCTCACGCACTGAACATCTTACCAGATATGAACGTGCGTAAGTACCTCTTAGAGCCATAATCCTTTGCATAAATTCTCAAACTATGGTTATCATTAGACCGAAACGAAAGGCCCTTCAAATGCAATTATTGCGACAGCACATTTTCCCGAAAAGATGTGATCAAACGCCATCATTTACGCTACCATTCTGAAGTCACTATGGCTGGCAATACTGCAGAAGACACTGCAGAGAAGATAAATGAGCCTACCACAGAAGAGAGGGGGCCATCCTGGGAGCCATTGAGTCCGTCTGCACAGGCTGTACCAATGATAGCCGTCAACATGTATTTGGAAGGATATAGTGATGACTTTGTTGTACTGCCTTACATGACCCAGGCATCTCTGGGTCCGACTGGTACAAATGATGCCTTTCTGAACAGCATGGACTATACCTTTATAGAAGACGACGTATTACTCGCCAGTGGCGGCATTGATGAAAGATTGAATGAAGAACCAAACACGATTCTTAACACCGTACATTCCTCTCCTTCCCGTCTCTCAACTGAACTCAACCCAAAAAAGTGGAGAGGGTCATGTGAGGTCTCTGTGGCTAAGAGAAGTGAGCTAGAAAGAGAAGTCCAAGCTGTTTTTGCTCAGGTGAGTTATTAACAAGATTCAGCGATGTGGCATTTTGAGATGCTGAAGACCAGCATAGAGTGGCGAGCCATACACGTTCAAGTTCCCGTCGTGCCTTGCATTTGAAAGGCTTCTTACAGACTGTTTCGAGATCTTTCTCATATATCTGCCATGCATTCATGTTCCAACTTGGAGAGCAGAATCCGAGGAGTTCGAGTGAGCAGCTAGACGAAGCCTATAGCGCGTTGGTTGCGAATAGAGCTGGGGAATGATTTTGCTGCACTATTTGCCAAAGGCATAGGTGAGAATAATAAGTTTTGCCATTGTATTATTTAATACTTTATTCGAGGTAATTAGTGAGGAAGCCAGCGACATCAAATATAAGTGAGGTATTAACAGCGAATGGTGGCATATATATTTCTAGACTTTATAATAAAAGCTCAGCAAACCATCGGATATAAGGGTTTCGGATTTGAGTGGGGAAACTTATCCTTAGGACTATGAATAAATTGTTATACGAGGTAACTCCCCACCCCCCTTACCCCATAACCTATCTTACATGCTCTATATATTCAAAGCTATTTGATGGTGGGGGAATTGGGGTAAAATTGGGGGCTTGTATTTTCACACAAAGTTTCCGAATATGGACCGGGCTTTGGGGAACGTCTTCCTACCAATATTTATTTTCGAGACTAGCGTTGCTCTAACCTGATGTTGCTTTAAAACATCGGATGAAAGGACTTGGCATTCATCCGATCTGACCCGTGACCCAAGGGTAAACCTGACCTCTGAGCTCGCCACCTCGGAGCTCCTGAAGTTGAATAAACTGCCTCTTGGACCGTTACAGTGTTATTATAATGTAGAATACAAATATGTTAGATAATAAATAGGGAATTTATATTTTAAGATTGGAATACCTATTATACTCTTCCACAAGTCTGCATTATACTTTCTCCTGCCTACACGGATTTTTTTGTTTATCATGCTTGTTCAAGAACTCCTCAAAATAGATGTGGTCTTTGGCCTTCAGGTACTCGCAACGGCCTTTATACTATACTTGTTTAGTATTGCAATTTATAACCGTTACTTCCACCCTTTGAAAAATATCCCCGGACTGTTCCGGGTATCTATTATATCTTATGGTACTACTATATAATAATTAACAATAGAGGAGATTGTTATCAATTACTAATCCATAAAAAATACGGACCGATGGTCCGACTCGCACCTGGACATATCCAAATTACAAATCCTAAAACTATTGAGATAATCTATGGGCCAAAGCAAAATTTCCTCAAGTCCAAATTCTATTTACCACCCGATACAAAAATATCTCCCCAAGCAGATAATTTTGCGGCGATAAATAACAAAGTCCATTCGGAGCGACGAAGAGTAATAACCCACCTCTACACTCAAGTTGTTGTTCTCTAATACGAGCCATATGTGGATATAGTTATTGCGCTGTTTGAGAAACGAATGGATGAATTTATTGGTTTAGGAGAGGTTATTGATATAGTATTTTGGCTTTACAAATTATAGGAGAAATGTTCTATGGTCGCGAAGATAGTTTTGGGTTTATCCGCGATAATATCGACTATAATAATTGGATAACCTTACTGGAGGTCTTGACTAAACCAATTACCGCAATTACTTACGTGCCTTATGGCCTAAAGAATATGATGCTGGCAACCCAGCTTTTATCTCCAAAGATCCGGTCCGGGTTATTGGGCTTCTTCACTCTTATTAAACAATCGTATAAGGTATTGGGACAGAGACTGGATGATATAGCTACTAATCGACCCGTCAACCCTGATGATATACTCAGCAAACTTATCGATATTGGCAATTCCAAAGGCGAAAAGTCCGAATTCGATATACGAGATGTCACTGCCGAGATATTCGCAATTATCTTCGCTGGATCAGACACCACTTCAACTACTCTCATGGCAATATTCTATTTCTTATATAAACATCCGTATATTCTGTGCAAACTATGTGAAGAAATTAATGCTACCTTTACCGAAGATAGACTCACCTATCCAATTCGATTCAACAATGCCAAAAAGTTATCATATTTACGTGAGGTAGTCAACGAAGCTATGCGAATACATCCGTCGCTAGGCTTGAGCCTATCATATTTGGTGCCTCCTGGAGGAGCCTATATTCTTGGCAAATACTTCCTAGGAGGGTATGAAGTCAGTATGAACCCTACCGCAGTCCACTTTGACTGTAACGTCTTTGGAGATGATACAGACGAATTTGTACCAGAACGTTGGAGTCGTGATGGAGAGTGCTTAGAATGCCAACCTAGATTAATCGGGATATAATTAAGAAATAGAATACCGATCTAACTCGCCATGCGCCAATTTGGGCGTATATAACAAGGTTAGATTAACCGGAAGAAGACCCAGATTGCCCCGAACTTCTGTTACCCTCTCCATGATCTACTCCTTTGTGGCAGAAAGTGTTTTGAATAGATTGTCGGTATAAGCAAGCCGCATGATATTAAAGATATCTGCTCAACAGATTGATTGTACTTTCTATTATTCAATATATCTAATACTAAGAAAGTCCACAAGGGCATATGCAACCACACAAAAAAAAAAGAAAAAAGGAAAAGGAAAGAAAAGAAAAAATCACCGGCATCTCTGGCGCTAAGGTTGAAATATGCCTAGCCCTATAGCACCATCCTAGGATTGCCTAAAGGCAAGAAGGTTTAGTCCTCCCATTTAAACGCTCACCTATATTTATAACCTTTCTTTGCAGTAGTAAAATACAAATTTATAAAATTAAAGAGTGGTGGAAATCATATCATTACAATAGTCGCATTTTGCCCCTTTTTTAAGATAAAGTATAGGTTTACTATTCGTATGATACGTGTCTGAATAATAACTTTCTCTATCATGATGTAAATTTGATGCTCTACTACATCAGAAAATTTCTTATTCATTCAATATTCTTATGCTCAAGTTACGAGGCCTTTCTTTATTTAGATCCTATCTTTGAATCTTAGTTCGTAGGATCTAGTCCGAGGAAATACCACGAGCCGTTAAATATTAGCGGCATTAATCTATCGGTGGGGTACATAAGGACAAGGTATCTCGAATTATCCCATCATAACGAGGTTACAGGTTATTCCTAATCAATTTCTCCGCCACGGAAGGTCCTGATAACAGATAATATTGATTCGTTCTCTATTCCGAGGACTTTGGAAAATAATCTGAAAAATTAGGTTCTAATCGTCCATTTACACCATTGTGCTTGCTTAAACAGCAAGAGTGATGAGATCCCTTAATTTGTTTCTGTTACGCCCCAGGATCTGGGTCTCGTTCGTGCCTATCTACTATTGGTTAGGGAAGGTTCAAGCGACTATACCTTAGTCTCGTCTGGTGATCTCGCAGTACTTCGGAGATCTTCATGTAGCGTCCAGTACGCTACCCGTTATGTACGTTCGGCGGAAGGGTTGATATAATAATATCACAATCGGATCTCAACAATAACAATCAACGAGCGAGTCAGAAGTAGGGCCTGCTTCGTACGTATACTTAGTAGTATTATTCTTATTAATCCGTAGTAGATAGAAGTAACTAACAAAGAAGTAGATTCAATATTATTAAAAGAAATAATCACGAAGAACTAAATACATCTGCTGGGCGGAAATAAGCATCCTTATATATCCAGTCCTTCCTGGGTACCTAGGGTGCACAGGGTGTATTGTTATCTACCCCTTTTACCCTTATCTACCCTCATGGTAGTTTAGGTGTATAGGGTATATCGTCGTCTACCCCCTCTACCTTCTCTACCTGCTTGATATTACGTGACCTGTTGTCTGCCTTGCTCTAGTGCTGCGCCGTAAAGTCTTATCTTATCAGGGTGTCATAGTCGTGCCCCTCCATGGTTGGTCCGTAATATTACTCCCCCTCCCTGAGGTCTTCGTCCCTGAAGACATATAAATAGAGTATCTGCCCATCTGCTCATTAGGTCCCGATCTCCTTTGTAAGTAATCCGAAATATACCTTTAATATACCTCCCCGCAAGCGTGACAAGTATGCTGAGAATGGTCGTTTAGCTTCCCGAATTGAGTTTCTAGGAAATCTATCTGCCATTCTGTGTTCCCACTGCCTCCTTTACAGCTTATTATATATCATAAGCATGTCATCGAGGAGTTCAAAATATTCAAATTACACCCGCCTGGGTCAAAAATATAAAAAGAAGTTCCATAACGACAAGGAATAGAATGAGCTCATCAAAGCTCGTTCAAAAGTTCAATCTCAACTTACTAAGGCCTTCGCTGAGTAAGATAACGCTTCAGCCGAACTGGTTCGTGCGTCCGCAAAAATTCGTCGCCTCTTGAAACATCAATAGTTTCTGGAAGATCGTGGTGCAAAAATGCTCGACCACGATTCTGAAGTTATGGATAAATGTGACGAGGAAGATCCTTTGTCCGCTAAAGACTTGGCCGAGCTAGATCGTCTCGCGACTGAAGATGACCAATATCGCCTAGCTGCCACCTCAGGTGATCCTACTCTGAGTCAACTGATTTGGGATCTGAGCCCTGGTTTTTGGGCTTCTGCCGATACTGGTATTACCGTATCAAATACCGATAATTCGTCAAGTTCTTAACAGGCTCCCAAATATTTTTTGAGGTATCGTACCCCTTCCATTTCACTAAGTATTGGGTTTGTCCTCTGACTTTTCTGTGCTTCAGAATTTTCTTAACCTTATATTCTCTGATTTCGTTATTATCAATTTTGGTATTCTGGTTGATCTGAGTGTTTTCTGGTGCTGATTCTAATAATGAGATATGAAAAATCGGGTGTATGCGCTTCATGCTTTCTGGTAATTTTAATTTGTAGTTCACTGGTCTGATTTTCTGCTCAATGATAAATAGTCTAATTTTCTTGTTATCAAGCTTGCTGTTTGGTCTTTTGGTTTTGATATTTTGTTGTAGGAGATATATTTTCTCCCCCTCCTTAAAGTCAGGTCCCTTCTGACTTTGAAGGTTATGGTATGTTATTATTCGTAGGTTGATAAATTCGATATCTAACCTTAACTGTTTATGAATTCTCTGTAACTTCTGAACCTTACGTTCCGTTTCGTGATTCGCTTCTTTGGTTTCCCTTGGTTTGTAGCCAAACTTAAGATTAAACCCGTAGTTTGCGTAAAAGGGTATCTCTTTCATAGTCGTATTAATCGAATTATTATATGTATATTGCGCTAATGGTAGCAGTTCTACCCAATTGTCTTGATCGTAGTTTACATAGTGGCGTAGATACTATTCAATCGTCTGGTTCATATATTCTATCTATCTATCTATCTAAGGATGATAGGCCATACTGAGTCTATGCTCGATACCGGTTATATCCATTAAAATCTTCCATATCTTGGAAGTAAATTGGGTGTCCCGATCCGTTGTGATCTTCTTTGGTATCCCATATTCACAGAACATGTATTTCATTAGTAAATATACTGTATCTGTTGCCGTTGCTGTATCCTTCGTAGGTATAGTATGTAGATGTTTTGTTAATCTTTTAACCATCGTCAATATCGTATTGTATGTGGTGTTATTTCCTTTTGACTTTGGTAACTATATGATGAAATCTATGGTAATCCATTCCCATGGCCTAGCAGGTATTACAAGTGATTGTATCTCCCCGTATGGTAGATATCTTGCTGATTTATCCCACTGACACATATCATAATTCTTGAGATATACCAATATGGCTCTTCGTATATTTGGAAAGTAATAGTTCCTGGAGATCTACTCCTCTGTTTTCTCAATTCCAAAATACCCTTTTGTTGGTGGATCATAATGTTACCTAATAATCTCTATTCTTATTGTGAATGGTATATAGATGAGTCCGTGATGGTACACTAATCCATTCTCTTCGGTCATCTTATCCTTCTATTTTTCCTTGATAAATTATAAGATTGTATTTTCTCGTGTTGCCTTTCTGATTTGTTTGATGATGTCGCTATCTTCCTCGATAGTTATCATAGTTGTTAAGGTGGCTACCTGGTGATTATATCCTAGTGTACCGTCTTTATTTTCGCGTAATAGTGTTGGCTCCGGCCTTTACACTCCTTTTTTATAATTTGGTTGTCTGTTAAGAGTATCGGCTTTAGTATTTTGTGTTCCGTTGGTATATTTAATTGTGAAGTCGTATCCTGATAGTATTTCTGCCTATCTAGCCTGCCTTTGTGTTAATATTTTAATCGTTGTGAAGTAGGTAAGATTCTTGTGGTTTGTCGTGACCGTAATCGTGTGTTTCGCTCCTTCAAGATAAACTTTCCAAACCCTGAATATTATTATTATGGCCAGTAATTCTTTATTATGAATCTCGTAATTCAGCTCTGCTGGTATTATTTTTCTCGAATAGTATGTTGTTGGTAGTAATCTTCTATTTGTTCCTGGCTGATATATAATTCCTCTAATTACATAGTCGGATGTGTCGGTCTCAATGAATATCGGTAATTCTGGGTTATGTTGCCGTAATATCGGTGCGGTCGTTATTCTGACCTTGATTTTTTTCATTACTTTTGCTTGTTTATCTGCCTATTGGTATTCCTTTTCTTTCCCGAGTAATTAGAATAAAAGCTTCATGATGTTGGCATAATCCTATATGTATCGCCGATAATAGTTGACCATTCCTATGAATAATTGCAACTCTTTAAGGTTCTTAGGTTTTGGCCAATCCCGGATTGCTTGTATTTTTACCTTATTTACCTGAATCCCCTCAATGGTGATCTGGTGTCCTAGGAAATCTGTTTCCTGTATATGGAATTCATATTTCTTTAGCTTTAGTCGTAACTTTGCGATTCTGAGTTTCTATAATACTAATTTGACATATCTAATATACTCTTTGTAATTTTTGGAGAATACTAAGATATTATCCAAGTAAGCTATAATAAAATCAAATAAATGCTCCCCGAGCACTGAATTGATATATCTTTAGAATGATACTGGTGTGTTCGTAAGTCCAAATGGTATGACTAACCACTCATATAGTCTGTATTTTGTTTTGAATGCCGTTTTCTATTTATCGCCTTCTTTGATTCTTAATCTATAATAGGCTTCTGTAATATCGAACTTCGTAAACCACTTCGCTCCTTGTATCTTGTCTTGAATTTTGGTGATTAATGGTAACGGATGTCTATCCTTAATTGTAATTGAATTTAGTTGTCGATAGTCCACACATAGCCGTAAGGTTCCATCTTTCTTTGGTACAAATAGGATTGGATATCTTACCGATGATTGCGATGGTCGAATATATCCCTTCTCAAGGTTCTCTTTAATGAACTCTTTGAGGGTTGCCGACTCTGTTTTTGATAATTGGTAGATCGGTTTGTATATGGGTTTTTTTCCCTCCATGATCGGTATTTTATGGTTATATTAGCCATGTTCTAGTAATTCCGTATTGACACTAGGGTCAAAGAGATCCCGGAATCTTTCATATTCCTTCGGAATATCTGGTTCTTATTGTTTTGTTATATTTAATTTGTGTGTTTGGCTATATTGCTCTTTTTGAGTTTATATGTTTTCTGATGTAATCTTACCTATCGACTTATCTCTCTGGAGGTCTCTGGAAGCTCTTGCTTCTCCTGAACCTAAGGTTATGGTTATTCCTCTTAACTCGGCCTTCTTAGTGGCTAATTCACCTACCTGTACCTTAGGTATGGCGGTTTATTGTGTTCGGGCATATTCATATCTCGTGAATCGTATTTCGTTTTTTATCTAGTTGATTTCTAGATTATATCTTTTAAGCCATGGTACTCCGAGTACCACATCATATCCTTTTAGTTTAATGATTTCGAGATTGATTAATTTTATATGATCCTTGATCATTATTGGCAAATGTCCTATCTCTTTGGTGATAAGTCCTCCGAGGTTCTCACCATTTAGTCCTATAATTTCAGACGGAACTCGTTTCTTCCTTCCTAGGATTTGGATCTTTTTTCTGAATATTGGATCCATGAAGTTCCCCGTGGCTCTTGAGTTAATCAACACTTTAGCTGGTTGGCCTATGATCCGAACTTCTAATTGGATATGGCTCCTGCTGGTCGTCGCTGTTAGATGCCTTCTTCTTCCCTTTGCGGGTTTTTTTGGGAAATAGTCTCTATTTAGCTTTCCGTGATAGTGTGTTAGATAATTATTATCATAATATACTGACCAATATATATGTGTATATTACGGATAGTTCTAAAATCCCATACAAGTATATCCTAACTTATCACAATGGTAGTCCTTCTCTGCTACCTTTCTTGAGGAATCTTGTTGATGAGTCCCGGACTCGCGGTCTTTGTTTAATTTTAATAAAATAGGATTTATTATCTGTATCTTGGTATTAATAGCCTCTAGTACTCCCTGAGCACTACCTGAATTTGGTATTCCCGGAGTCCCAGGTTCCTTGGGTATTTCTGAAATTTCATTGGGTGAATCTTGTGCGTTATGTCATTCTTCTGGTTCTGTGGGCTCGGATTGTTCGTCGATTCCGACCAACACTTCAAATATCTATTATATATTCTGACTATCTCGGTATTTTTTTAGTATTTTGTCTGGTTTGTCCATAGGCTTAACCGTTGTCTCGATCGCTTTTACTGATAGTGTTGTCTATTGCCTCATGAATTTCTTCATAATCTCTGGTATATCCCATGTTGTTTGTAGGTATTTATCGATTTCTTTGTATGTTCTCTGAGTTTTTTTTGGTAGTTCTGGTGATGCTCGTCCGGTCTTTTTAGTTTTTAGAGGCTATTTGTCTCCGTTACCCGGTGGAGTTGTCCCTGACGCTCGCTCGGTCTGTTTAGTCCCTAAAAATTCCAATTCCTTATCTCTGTCACCCGGTTGAGTTACCCATTTGTATTGTGTCCATCCTTGGCTTTCGGGTATGTCGTTATAACTTTCACTTTTACTATTATTTTTCGTAGCTCTGAGTTATATAATTGTTTTCTTGGGCTTTCTGTATTGTCTAGCTATATACCCTTCTTTATTGTAATTGAAGTATCTATACTTCTTCCGTTCTGTCCCTTCCTTGGGCTTATCCGTTGGTTTGTGTATTGTAGTATCTAATTCTATTGGCCTTGGCCTGTAAGGATCAGATGTCTTTTCTTATGCCTTTTGTTTTTTATGGTTTCTGTATTGGCCGAATCCCGGATTCCCAATGTTTCTCCATTGTTTGGCGTATTGTCATGCTTTCTTTCTGTCGTAGATTTGATTATTAATCCTAATGGATAGTTCGATGAGCTTGTCGATGTCTTCTGGCCTGTCTCGCTTTGCCAGTTCATCTTGAACACTTTCTTTGAGTCCTTGTTTGTAGATCGCAAGTTGTGCTCTATTATTCTATCCCAGATAAGCCATGATTTGTCGGTACTTCGATATATAATCTTGTGTTGTTCCAGTATCTTTTAGATGCTTAAGCTTCTGTTCCATAATCTTTGTTTTGTTGACGAATCCGAATGTTTTCTCAAGCTATTTCTTGAAGCTTGTGTATTTTTGGAAGATTTTCTTGGTGATCTCATCTTGATTATCCTTTTCGTTGTCTCTGTCTTCCAGGATAGGTTTGATCCACTCGAAAGCTGTTCCCTTTATATAAGAGATAGTTATCATAATTTTGGTCTTCGAATCGGTGACCTTTATTATTTCGAAGTAAAGGTCTAATTGTACCAAGAATGTCTGTAGCTTGTGTCGTTCTCCGTGGAATGGGTCTGGCTTTGGTGGTTTGATCTTTGGTCCTTCCGATTGAGGTGTGGCCTCTGATTGATGTGTGGCCCCTGCTTCTTCTAGTCGAACTATATGTTCTTATAATTGATTGACCATTTCCATCAACTATTTATTGGTAGGTGTGCCTGGTCCAGATGTTGCTGGCTGAGCAGTTTGTCTGGCCTGCTGTTGCCTATTGACAGTCGATATTTCGATGGTGGTGATATTTGAACCTTCAGTAATTAGGATCAAGGGTGATTATTGTGTTATGCCCCAGGATCTGGGTCTTGTTCGTGCCTATCTGCTATTGGTTAGGGAAGGTTCAAGCGACTATACCTTAGTCTCGTCTGGTGATCTCGTAATACTTCGGAGATCTTCACGTAGTGTCTAGTACGCTACCCGTCATATACGTTCGGCGGAAGGGTTGATATAATAATATCACAATCGGATCTCAACAATAACAATCAACGAGCAAGTCAGAAGTAGGGCCTGCTTCGTATGTATACTTAATAATATTGTTCTTATTAATCCATAATAGATAGAAGTAACTAACAAAGAAGTAGATTCAATGTTATTAAGAGAAATAATCACGAAGAACTAAATACATCTGCTGGGCGGAAATGAGCGTCCTTATATATCCAGTCCTTCCTGGGTACCTAGGGTGCACAGGGTGTATTGTCATCTACCCCTTCTACCCTCATCTACCCTCATGGTAGTCTAGGTGCATAGGGTATATCGTCGTCTACCCCCTCTACCTTCTCTACCTGCTTGATATCACGTGACCTGCTGTCTGCCTTGCTCTAGTGCTGCGCCGTAGAGTCTCATCTTATCAGGGTGTCACAGTCGTGCCCCTCCATGGTTGGTCCGTAACAGTTTCATACCCAATAGTAATAAATTTACGATAGAAACACTACTCCATAGAACACTCTCCAATAAATAATTTATCAGTTTAGTAAATTCTTGTTATCGCCTATGATATCGGGTCTGTTGAGGGTCAAGGCTCACCTAGCTGCCCGATTAGGACTTAGCGTCTCACAGAAATAATAGTTTTCGATTGACAGTGTGACATATAGCCTATACTCCAAACTAGCCTCTCTGTGTGGTTATCTAAAAGTTATTATAAATTATACGTGCAGTCTTGATATATTGTGATAAGTTCATTAGAAGACATATTCTAGAGTTCCTAAGGACTAACATATTTGAATCTCACGTCAGACGGATCGGCATGATTTCTCCGTCGAGGAAGAACCGTTATTTCTAATGCAAGCGCTTCTGGGCATGTATCTCATTTTTGGTATGATCACCTGCCCGTGTTGATGCGGCGACGAAGGTCTTGCCTCCGGTTCCGAGGGGAAGAAATGGTATTGCCCGTTCAGGAACAAAGTGGTCACGGCCCATGAGTTACCAAGGATATGGAAACTATCGGCAGTGCTTATCCAGCCACCTCATATCTCGCGTAGGAGTGCCAGACGTCCGTGCTCAAACAGAAATGGCCAGGTACCCAGTCATAGCAGCCAACCCCGCTTCTGGAGCCCGCTTGAAGGAACACGGGTAGGGACGATTCCGGAAGGTGACAGCTGCTCAGCCTTGTGAGATGCACGATAGTAGGTCTGCTGGACTCACCGAAGACGACAGCATCAGTTCAAGCTGACGGACTGGATCACAGGAGACCCGAGCATTCGGATCCGCATCCTCATGGCGTTTAGGAAGGATACGAAGGCTGAACGCCTTGTCTCCAAATGGAGGCCTCTCCAGATCGACTGATGCTGACGGCTTGGCCGTACCCCTCACGCGGAGAGGTCTGTCGATTTGCAAGGCTTGTTTATACTGATTGAGAGTGCTTGCTAAAGCAACCCCCCTGCTTATCGTAGCTGAGTAGCTGAAGACTGAATCCCTCGCCCAGACGGAAAATGGCCAGGAACCAAATGGTGACCACGAACGACAACAGACAAGTCAATACCTATCACATCGACTGCTATGTTAAAGTTGGCTTCCGTCGCGTCCGATTGACACGAGCCACCCGAAGATCAGAAGTTCTCGTTGACAAGAGCCGTATTAAGATCTGACCACCCGACTAACGGTGACGCTTGTGAACGCAACCAGAGCATCCCGGATTTGTTGTGGCATACACTAACATAAGCAGTTTCCAGAGTTTCGGAAACTGGTAATTATCCCAGCTGAGCAACTGGGTTATTCTAAAGCCATGATGGTCAATCCCTCGCTTACTCGAACGGCCATATCCTCAGCCCCCGCTAGAATCTGGCATCAATGATGCTTACTTACTCGGGCGATAACATTTCGGCCGCCATGAAAGATCCGCAAGCCGGTATACCGACTCGTGCGATAGTTCGATTCCAGGCGATATTCTTGCAAACTCAAGGGAACAGAATTGGCGCTGGAGTTTAGTGAAAACCGGAGATAAGATCACTATTCCTGATAAGCATCTGGCCTCGGGGAATCGCTTTCTCCCTATCGCGACCATCCACAGACGATTGAAGATCGCATGTAGAGCAGCCGCACAACCCTGGCATCTCAATTAGTACCTGAACGAGAACCGCTTAGTTTGAATCAGTCTCACATGTCATCGGAATACCCTTTCCGTGGGGTTTGACTCTAATCGTCAGGGGTCTTTTGATGGCCATTCAGAGCGCACCCGAAGACGTACCGACGGCCGATACCATCTTCATTGTTGCCTAACAGAAGATATTCATAGTTTGAATCGGGGAAAAGTCCGTATGTGCTTGAGGTTAACGACAAAGTCTGACGAGCGTCTTTAACATTTTGTCTTTATCTAGTAAATATGGGTCTCAAGTACGAGTATTTCCCCAGGAAGAATCATCTCCGTTATCCAGGTACTGCAGGAGTTCACTTAAAAAGCGATGATCCGCGGGTATATCAAGAATCCATGCGAAACATACAGGTAAGGCGGGGCTTTGGCAGCAGGGTATCACCTAGCGCTCAATCACCGAGACCCCGATCCTAGCTGCCAATGTTGAGGATGGGGTTGGGACCGGACAAGGCAAGGCTCAGGCAACAGTGTAATTAGTCCATGGAATGGGAAGTCTTCAGTGGTATCTTCTAATACTTTGATTGAGGATCTCTCCGGGAGGAATATCAAATCGATATTCATAGGTACTGTTACTGTAGATCTTTTGGCGATGGATGCAGTTTTGCATTGAGTCAAGTTTAATGGAGCGATGAATTTCAATCACAATGCCTTTTCATAGGGATTGTGGCCCTCAGGTCAATGGTGATATCGTCCCCTGCGAAACGCCGTGGCGGACTAGTGTAACCCGCCGGCGACTTGTCCGGTCGCACATGGCGAGGGTTCACACGGGGAAGATGGCACGACGCACGGATGGATAATGTCCATTGGGATTTCGGAAGTCTATCGAAAGGCTGTCGGAACTTCTGGATACTTTTCGGCTGAAGTTCTCGTACGTATCGATCTCTCCTACATTCTTTCCATGCAGAAGCCAAACATTCGATTGGTCGCCGTACTGCCGCTGTGGAACGCTTCGACATGTACCGCAGACAAGCGAGGCAAGCCTTGTATACTGCTCTCCATGGATAGTAGCCAATTCAACTGGATGACCTCAAAGATTGATTGCCGCAAGCCATCATTGGGGCTTCGAGGGTCTAGATGCTAAAACCAAATGAGCGAAGCACGCAATGCCAATCTAATTAGCCGATAGCATCATGAGAGACAAGTCGAATTATAGGGTGATTCTCACGACTCGCTTGATGGATTCACTCTCCACGAGAACGGCTTTGCGGGATGCTCTCCAGTTAGTTGAAGGTACCAATGTGGAGAGGTGCGCGGAGTCAATTCTCCAATAGACCCGATCGCCGCTAAAGACAAGGCTGCAGTCGGGGATAAGAGCGTCGACGGACAACAATCACCCCTCCTCTTGATACTAGCTCGGCCACACCCAGCCATCAAGAGTTGATGCTGACCTTGGCCATTAGCCAAATGCGGTATTGGGATGCTGGCTAATGCCTCTGGGCTGGTAGCAACTCGCAACCCGCTCGCGCGGCCGACAATGGATTGACCCATGTGAATCTACCGTGGCAGCGCCCATCTATTACTATCCACCAATCTGAAAGAGCCTAGCAACAAGATGTCAGCAAGCTACTCATGGGCAAATGAATCAATAAGCACGAGGGACCATTACCTGATCCTCCAAGTCGCCCACCCGGCGGTCCAGAAACGTCATACCACAGTCCATCTTCACTGGCAGAGCTTTTCCAGCTATGGGCCCTGTCAAACTAAGGCTCCAAGGTTGGCGAGGGGCTACTTTCTTGGGATGGATAAACTGCGTCGATCGCTGGGAAAGGATCCTAGTCGCCCAGGCCCGGCAGGACGGTCTGGCCAGGATGTATGACACGGTCCTCTTTTCGTGCAATGTGCATGCCGGTAGTGTATGTACATTCGACCGAGTGGATCAGATCCATCAAGGTTCTGTGAGTATTTAGGTCATGGTCGTTCGCCATTTGGTATATGGGTACTCCTTAGACAATAACAGCAGACGAGAGGTACCATCAATCTTCCACCGAAAGTCTACCGCCTAAGTACTTGTTAAACTTGCGTACAAGCACACATAGCATTGCTGTTCACCACTCAGCATCGTCTCATCATTAATGGAATCTCATTCCATGAGCTCTCCATCAAGCCCGCCGGCGTTCGGGTCGCTTCCGTTTGCGATAGGGCAACGTTATGACACGACCTCAGACTCGTCGAATCCAAGCTCACCAACTGTATGTTCTCTTCTGAAAGGCGGTAGTTGTCACTCGCACTGAAATTAACACTGTGGGCTAGCAGCAGATATTTTACCACAGCGGCCTACAGGGGACATACGATCTGATGTCTCTCAGTCATGCACAGTCCGCAGTCTTTCCACCTCAAAGTCCCACGATCCCTATGCAGTATACAGGACAAACTATCTCTCATGAGCGGGATCGCAGAAAGAAAAACGGTCCATCTAAGGAGCCAGAAATAATGACAAACATGCATCTGGTATGTGCTGTATACCCGTCATCGTCTATCTTTCCCAATGCAATCGGCTGACCTATGTCTGGCAAAGCAGAGACGCCGGGCACAAAATCGTGCCTCGCAGCGAGCATTCCGCGAACGCAAAGAGAAGCATGTCAAAGGTCTCGAAAACCAGCTACGAGACCTACACGAGAAACACCAGGCCCTTCTTCACTCATATTCGCGACAAGCAGATGAGGTTCGGCGACTGAACGAGAGGATCAAGACTCTATCTGTAGAGATTGATTTACTGCGAGCCAAAGAAATGTCTCTTAGCGATACGTTGGTGCCTGATAAATTTGACGCCGTACCTTACCCTCAGTTCATATATGGGGCACCAGAGCCATACTATGATATGAAGCTCAATACGAACAATATCAGATTCAGTCACTTTGCAGAGTCGTTATAAGCGGTAAAATTCTACGGCCTTCTTCCTTTCTCTTTCGCTCTGGATCCTTTCAGGACTCGATATCTCTTTCACAATATTCCCTATGCATAGCAGGGGCGTTATAGGTTCATCTTTTTTTTCTCTTGGGGTCGATGGGGTTCGAAGTGATATAGATAGTTGATAATCTTATAGTGCCTTTGACTAGGCCCGAAAGGAATTTTATCTAGTGTCTCTTCATTTCTTACTATTATTGGATTTCCTTTCTGTTGAACTGGGTTGTGATATTTCATTTCTTGGTAATGGAGTTGCACTTGGCTGGGTATCTACTTATCGTTCATTAATACTGTAAGAAAATGTATCTCATTTTGGAAAGATTACAAGATTTGCCTTCTATCCTAAGAATGGTTACTCCTTTCAGTCGACCCCGTTCTTTCCCTGACACGCTTCATCCATCCATGGATGCAACCACCTACACTGCGGCCAGGGACATACGTATACCATGTACTGTTGAGCGAGGCACCTAGGAACCAACCCAATAACCTATGTTATGAAGCCCATATACACTCGTCTAACAACAAGGTATACCAGCCTATCAACGACAAGACCGGCAGTCTAAGCGCCAGGCATCATCCTTCTCCTCGAACATGAACAACCTAGAAGTACCATACTAGGTACTTGTGGGGACAGTAGTAAGGCTGCTTATAGAACACCTTCCCGATTAAGAATGACTAGTTCGAGATTTAGCCAGGGGTTTGATTTACGTTTCCAACGGCTGCCCAGTCCGACTCTTCCATAGGCTGATGAGCATCAACCATCAAGATGAGGTCTCTATACTAACGGCCACCGATTTTCAACTTCCGCGCCCTATCCGAAGCATACATGACGAACATGCCCATGCCCCACTGTTCCAACTGGATACCAAGGATGATCGACATCTACCCCCTATGCACGTCAAAAGTGCGAACGACCACGCGGGCGGGGGTTGGATGGCGGGGCCTTACGGATCAGGAGTTTGCTTCTTCCGCCATGGGGCACTTTATCGTAAGCGCTCACTCCTATGTGGACACTGTCTTACTCGTAAAAGCTTAGCCTGGTTGTTGAACAGAAAATAAAGCATAACCCGTTGGCCATCTGACGTATGACTGCTAACCGACGCAGAAGACGGGTGGGCTCAAGAGGACACTCAGAACTGGATGCCGATATCCCGATTCCAATAGCTTAGTAATTTTCTAAGGACAGATTTGGAATAGCATGAACTGCTTGATCAGCAAAGCTGGATGTTAGATCTTGCTTGGTAAGCTAGCGCGTCTCTTTTCATCGAGTGAGATCGGATCGACATCTTACCTATGATACGATATCCAACAAGTTGATTCCTTGTCCGGCTTGGGGTGTTTGACAAATCTCTTCTTGATTTCCCTTTTAGATATTTTGTACTTTAGCTTTTCTTGTAGGCGCTTATCTGGTTACAATGGCAGATTACAATCCCCAGCACACATTCAATGGCTAAAATGAGTAAAACAGGAGGCATATAGAAAAAAAATTTCTCGTTCGATCCACTTAGTTATTTCTTGGCATATCCCATATTATGAACCTAAATAGCGCATATCTTTTGGTACATACATATATACCTCAAGAGGATCCGGTTATTTTCCAAGATGATGCCACCTAACCCGGAGACGCACGACCTGGCTATCTCTATGCAGTCATGTGAACCGTTCCTGATGGACAGTGAGCAGAGACGGGATCTTGCATTACACTAAAATTCCTCTTGGGCCACTTTATCAGACGAAAGGTATCCATACGTCTGGCTAAGCGTTGCGTTCGTCAGATTTTAGACTCGAGCGGCTGTCATGCAGGCGATCAGTGAATGTGGGATGTTTCCTGGACCCGCCACGCGATCTGCTGTGCGAGGTTGAACACTCATAACTCCCTCTCCTTCCTTCGTTTTCTCTTATTATTTCCTTTCCGGGTCTCTTTAATATATCATCCTAGCAAGCAGAAAAGCGGGCTATTGAATTAACAACATGTTAGAATATGCAGGTCCTAGATGAAATGACGCCTCAAATTTGGATTTGTGTTATGCCTGTCTTGCAAGGCTGCCCAATTCTCGGAAGTGTCGGGATCCACCTCAGTATAATTTCCTCATTCGAGGAGCAAACAGTTTTTAGCTCTCTATCAGGACGAATGGATATTGAATGGATTTGGAATGTTCGATGCAAATCCTTACCATTGATTGCTACACAAGAGAGACACCAGAAAAATTTGCATCTAGCGGGTCAAGTTACTCCTTTCATCCTCATGTCGTTACGTTATATCGTTATTCATTTCTCAAGTCCTGAGCTGAATTATGCGATATACCTATAAAGGAACCCTAGTGCAGATCATCAATACTGGGTCTTAATTCCTCAGAGAGAACCTGAAGTTTCTCTGTGTCAAATTTGTTCTTCATATCCAACTTTCAGTCACAGATACTATATTGTAGAGGTAAAGAATAGGTACATTGTGAAACCCTTCTGTTTGTTGCTTTCTTCGATGTTATCACGGGCATATTATGTATTTGCTACCGCTAATGGATGTAAAAACTCCTGCTTTGGTAGAATGAATCAGGATCTTAACACTCGCTCTTTCCAGGCACTCAAAAGAGTTCCAATCTTATAGGCTTACTACTTATTTCATTTTATAGGGGATATTTTATTATCTCGTTGCAACAGGTTGATTCTACGTACCCGAAGTGTACGTTGAAGTAGAAACCCATCTTTCTGTTCCCCTAGCCCCTGCAATATAATCGCGAAGGGGAGCTCTTTCATAAATTTCCTTCTTGAAGATGATACCAAGTCCATTTATACTTAGACTTCTAATACCACATCGAAATTCTATTAGAAGAAGTAGCAGTATCAGTTGATCAACATATACTCGAAGAGAATTAATAACAGATATATATACGTCTCAGAAGCGGTAAAAGATGCCATTCTAGTATATCATTTTAACTTCAGAAATATATGCAAGAAATTAAAAACTCTTGGTTCTACAACTACAGATTCCAAAGCTTCTCGAGTACGACAACTGGTCAAGTTTGGGTACTCTCCTGTATGATTAGGGGTCGGTTCTCATTTACAATATCTTTGCCGTGGTGTTAGAGTCCTTTGGATTATTTGAATACATCGATAGAGCCATTTCAGACGCTACGAACTTTGGTTGTGTGAACCATTTCCAAAGTTCAAGTACTTGAAGCTTCCCCCGGATGGTCTCGGGAAGTTCCGACCCTTGACCATTTTAAGTAAACAATGGACAGCTATAATTGGTCAGAATAGCTGACTCACCCGCATGACCTCATTACCCCTTAGAGACAGCTACGACGTGCACTGGCAGCTTCCCCAGATCATCTCGACAACCATTCTCAATAGCGAGGGGTGGTCGAGAAATTCATGTTTCATCCATCTCAGAAGTATTCACTTCGTTGATCGAAGTGTTCTTTTCAATTGCAGACGTGTTTTGGGTCTTGTTTTGACTTCAGTTCCCTCCATCACATAGCGGCTGGCGGCTATCACGATGGCCAGAGGGATACCGAGGAGGTTAGTCTGCTGAAATCAGTTCTTTTACATCTCAGATCCTAGCTGACTTCTTTTTCTTTTAATAGAGAGCCTTTGCGGCTGGGAAGATGGCTTCCGTCCGATCGTGTACCTGCGCTGTTCAACGGCGAGAAATCACCACTAATCAACCCAGACATGGAAATTGACAATGGAGAGGAGCCTTGGAGTCCCAACCCATTTCCACGTGTCTCAAGGAACATGAGATGGTCTAAACTTCTCTGGTTTGTGAAATGGGCAACAGTGATTGCCGTCATCGGATACTTGTCCGTCAGGAGCTCCGGTTTATCAGGCATGTATCTCATCTTCAAGCATGCTGTACTTCATCTGACCGGAACAAAAAGGAATCATATCTCAGAACGGTGACCTGCAGACCAATGCTCCACCGGTATGCGAGGCTGCGGAATGCGTACACGCTGCATCCGAAATCCTATATAATCTCCATCCAAATTATGCGAACATTGATCCTTGCGAAGATTTTGAGCAGTTTGTCTGCGGAGGTTGGCGTGAGAACCATGACATGCGTGCCGATCAAGGGTCTATATTTGCCGGTACCATAATGGCTGAAAATGCCCAGACTCGCGTACGCCACATCTTGGAATCATCCAAGGTGCCAGGAGACTCCAATTCTGCGACTCTCAGAGCCTCCGCTGATTCAGAGATCTTTAAGGAGCTGAAGACCGCATATGATGCTTGTATGGATGAATCTACGATCAAAGAACGCGGCACCAAGCCTTTGGAAGATGTTCTCGCTCAGATCGAGAAGACTTATCCTACGGGGAAGTCTTCTCCAAGTAGCGACCCAGAGGAGAACCTCACAGAGGTCATACAGTACCTGATTGAAATTGGAGTCGAGGCTCTTGTCTCCCCCTATGCCTCGGTAAGATCATCTTTGGAATTCGCCTCCACAAGGCTAGTCTGATTCTCTTCTAGGCCGACGACCGTGATCCTGATTCCATCGCGATCTTTGTTACACCTCCACGGGAGATAGGGCTTCCCACTAGGGAATACTATAACAACACCAAGACTGTCGAGGACTATAAGGCTGTTGTGGAGAAGGTTCTTGAGGGATTCCAGGCTTCATTCGGTGCGAAAGGAAAGTCGACGCCATTGGACACTGACATACTCTCTCGGTGGAGTAGCGATATTGTGGTCTTCGAGACTAAACTTGCCAACTCAACACCCGATACTCAAACTCAGGAGGATGTCACACAGTATTACAATCCACTCAGCATCGACCAGACACATTCGCTACTGCCGCAAATCTCATTTTCTGACATCATCTCTAGTCTCGCTCCTGAGGGTTTCAAAACTGACCGTCTTATTGTTGGATCACCTTCATATATGAAAGACCTGTCCGCTATATTACGTGAAACGCCGAGGACGACGGTCCAATCTTTCCTAAAGTGGAAAGTTATCCAGAACTTTTCTCCCGATGTTGAGGACTCCAAATTGGAACCGCTGCGGGAGTTCAATAATCGGCTCCAAGGCAAAGACCCTCAAGCCAAGGAAGAGAGATGGCGCAAGTGCGTGAGAGCTATGGATGGCGGTCTGCCATGGATTCTGAGCCGTTTCTACGTCCTTGACGCATTCCCTGAAGAATCGAAGAAGCTTGGAGACCAGATCGTGTCAGACATAAAGGAACGATTCATATTCACCCTGGATCAAACACAATGGATGACGTCAGAAGTGAGGAAGCTGGGTATCGAGAAGGTCGAAAATATCGTTCAAAAGATCGGCTACCCGACCCAGAGCCCCAATGTCATGGATCCCGAAAATGTGAAGAGTTATTACCAGGAGCTTAGGTTGTCTGATGGGAAATTCTTCGAGAACCAATTAAGCATTGCAAAGTTCGACGTGCGAAAGCAGTGGTCGAAACTGGGTAGGCCTACAGATCGTGGAGAATGGGGCATGAGTGTGCCGACCGTGAACGCCTATTATAACCCTCCTGGAAACGAAATCGTCTTCCCGGCTGGAATTATGCAGAACCCGGTGTTCTATGGTCCTTCTGCCCCGTTGTATCTCTCCTACGGCGCTTTCGGTGCTGTTAGCGGGCATGAACTCTCTCATGGTAAGTTTGCACCGCTTTATATTCGAGTAGATATCTGGAGAAAGGTCCTCTCAGCTAACTATCTTACAGCTTTTGACTCGACTGGCAGACACTACGATCAGACAGGAAATTACACGGACTGGTGGGATGACAAGACTGTCGAGGAATTTGAAAAAAGAGCTCAATGCTTTATTGACCAATATTCCAACTTCACTGTTCCGGGACCAGAGCCAGACTCGGAGCCGCTGCATGTAAATGGCCGACTTACGCTGGGCGAGAACATCGCAGATGCTGGTGGTTTGACAGCAGCTTATCACGCATGGAAGAAAAGGGATTCAGCTTCTCCTGACGCGAAGCTCCCAGGGCTGGGTAGCTTTACCAAGGAGCAACTGTTCTTCGTCTCGTACGCGAATTGGTGGTGCAGCAAGACAACAAAGGAGGCAGCTGTCCGTGCGATCTACAGTGATCCTCATGCTCCAAAGCCTGCAAGAATCATTGTGAGTAACTCCCTCTAATACGTTCTCTACCATTGCATATTGTACTGGTACATTCTCCCATGACTCAATTTTGCTGACGCAGGGATACTGCAGGGCACAATGGCCAACTCTCGTGAGTTCAAAGAAGCGTTCAGCTGTCCGAAGAAAGACCCGGTTTGTAAACTTTGGTGATGGACATTGGGTGGCCATTAGCTGTTTAATCTTGTTTTCATCTCCTGTCTGTATTTACATGAGCCACTCCGGATAAGGGAAACTTCATCAGAATAAAATCGACCCCTTCTGCAGTCTAATATCTCGAAATGGTAATTTCTCTGCTTCAACTATAAGCATGGTAGCTGTAGTTATAGTGACAATCGATTTATCATGCATACGGCTACTTGTGACTACCTGTCGGTCTCTGGTAGCTCTTTCTAATATCCCTACCGAGGCTGAGACGTACCCGAGAACGCTCGTGAGGCGTATCTCGGCCGTAGCTCTGACTCGCAGTAGCTTGAAAAGCTTATCTAAGAAATCATTCGATCTTTCGACATCACTGTCTCAGATGTCGTCAGCGGGGAAGAGTTACCCCCTCATTTTTGGCCGTGTTGCCTGTCGATCAAGGGTCTGAATATATATATATATACATATATATATTTCTAACGCAAGACAGTACAACTGAAAAATTAGATTAAGACATGCTCCCTTGATTCTTCCCTTGAATAGATCCTTTAATCATGCCCTTTCTCCCATTATTGAGCTATGAATCTACTTAATTGGCACCCTGGTACCACTGTTATGGGATATCGTATAAGTGGAGAGGGCCTTCGGACATTACAGATGCTGTGTCAGGTGATCTGGTAGCTCGGACGAATTAAGACAATAAAATGGGCTGACCTCGGAAAGGTCCAAGTTACCGACAGTGGGAATCATGAATCGTCAAATAATACTTCGAGAAAAGGGTTAGAGTTGACGAATTTCCGTTCAGTTCTCGGGTTGGTTCGTAGTTCGTGCTTTTGAGTTCTGGTTCCGTCCCGAATATATGGCTCCAACGTCTCCCTTTCTCCACTGAAGAGTATGACCATGGAAACCATCGCGGGTCCTTTAGGTTTAACGATGAACTAGTTCGCTCCTCTCATCTGGTGTGTCGCTCTCCGGATGTGATGTATTATACGTAGATGGGAGCTGGGTGCGATTAGCAGAAAGTGAGAAACTCTTGGTGATAGATACTTGAATCCTGTCGGCTAAGTAATATCCCTTGTTAGACCTGTCAGGTCCTTGAACAGATGCTTTTCTTTTTGGCGTTTGCTTGCCGGTGACGCCAGCCTTACTTGTTCTGTACATTCTCGCCATGTGCTCGCTGGCCGCGGATCCGATCCGATCTGATGCAATGTTATTAGCGCAGTGACAAGGTGGGGCTTAGTTCTGGATGGCGGCCTGGAGCGCTTTTGCGAGTGACGATTGTCAACGCTCGGATTCCAGAGCGCAGTGGACCCGACCTCGGGTTATGTACACCTCGGATTCGAAATAAGCGGAAGGACGGTCTGTGTTAAGCGAGAGATCGAGATCGCTAGAACTGTTGACTCGGAGTATTATTATCAAAGATAAGTTGACGTGCGAAGAGACTCGTATCTGGTGTATTGTATGTTATTCTCGCCCAACGCAACCCATACGGTAGTAGATGAGTAATTTCCAACAAATGAGCTTCGTGTATCATGACTGTTAATTCTGTGGGTAACGAGCCGTCCGATGGGGTTCAGAAGGGTCCAGTAGCTGGATTTCTCAGAGGCAAACGTGCGAGAACAGGCCACCCTTTCGGCAGCGTCGAGGAGCGGTGACTTCCATGCTACGCTTGGGCGCTACGGAGATATTATTCCAGTGACTGAGTGAGAGAACAAGCGAAGCAGGTTGAGAGGAAAGTCCCCATCCGTACCGTTGGTTACTCCGTACTTACTCCGTATTTCGTCTCTCCGTGGTTTCGCGAAAGATCCACTCTTTGAACTTGGATCCCAGCTAAGCTGGAAAGTGGGGGGCGCTTTGTGGATAGCGAAAAAGAGGCTGGTCTTCTAAGTTGCACCATGATTCTTAGTTGATCCCGAGCATCCGGGTACACGCGGTCGGGACCGTCCTAAAGCTTCCAGTCATAGGTACTGGAAGATCTGCTGGACATGCAATCATGATCTTTGCGACATGCCCAGGGCTTTCACAGTTAGCACAATACTATATTCTGGCAGTGAAGTTATCCTGTGGTACTTGGACGGACTGTTGGTTTCGGGGCAGTGTTTATCAAACCTCATGTCTGTTAACTGTGGACGAGGCGGTTGGTCAATGGTGGATTAGAAGGTTATGATTGGGTGGACCAGCGGGTTGACCAGCGGGTTGGGAACGATGAGCCTTGTTCATCAGGTTGCAGATAGAATCATCGAGGACATCGAGTATTATTTGTAACCGTAGGTAGTCTCATAATTTGCATCAGAACCCCGACGGATAACAACAGTTTGGTCTTTGCAGTGGGTTACGGACGTATGCCACCGACTCAGCATAACCGTTCTGCAGGACTGTGACCAGACAAGATCAGCGTTGATGGTCGTCAAAGAGGCACCCGAAAGACAAGGAGATAACGAACGGTACGACCACGAGGATATATCTGGTTATGACTTCTTCCTGACTAGGTATGTGTGGCAGGCGAGCCGCGTTGGAGATTGTCGGTCGGGATTCCCTGTCAACGCATAGCTCAAGCTCGCAAGATGCCTGTCCTAACCGTCAATAATGACGACATAAGGGTCATTCAAAGTGTCCAAGCGTAGAATAAATATGAGATATGACAGCAATCGCTCTTTTGTTCCCTTTTACCTGATGGAGAATGGTGGAGTAAAGAGGTCTCACTCAGCTGTGAGCGATCAGCCTGTCTCCCGATGACCCCCCGATCGGATCCATCGTCGTTTCCTATCATCGTAGCAAAGGGAATGGATCTCCATCCCTATGACTCGTATAGGAGTTGCTAAAGCGCTTGGTGCCAGATGCAAGTCGCCTATTCCGCGCGGCCCTAAGGATAGTCTAAGGAGACTAAAGCCAACTAAAGAGAGAACCTAAAGTCAACCGTCAGGCCGTCACAGCCAACCAGCGCCGTCCAGCTTGATCTCGCGCGATGCTTTGAAAAGTCTAACTTAGGACAGAAAACGGTTTCCGCGAGACTAACCAGCCTCGCCTCAAGGCCGATGGCTTCCCCAGCCCAGGAGGATTATTACAGCCGGGGATCGTGTGTTGACCCGTGACAGGCTCCGCCAGTCTCTGTTCTTTCTCAGCATCTCATCATCATCCTTTCTCAATTTCCCCCTTTCGTATCACACCCTATATCTCGTCCTTACCGGCTGGACGGAGTCTTGGGGCGGTGTTGCATTTTCCTCTGCGTCCTCCTCGACTGGTCAACAGTGCCGAAGACCTGTCGCCTTCGCCCCGCTTGTTTTGACGGCGCCTGGAGCCCCAGAGATTATCGACACCGCAACAGGCTCCCGATAGGTTGGGCTTGAGTACGTACGAAAAAAATCCATTGATTTTCAGGAACTTCACCGACTGCTGCCAGACGGAGGATGCAGACTATTTGATCCTTGTTTCTTTTCTCTGAAACGTTGCGGCGCAAGAGAGGCCTTCTTTTCAATCCTACCACGCATGCTTAGTTTGGACATGTCGTGTCACGCGAACGAACTGGCATTCAGTCCCGGCCACGCCTAGGTTGTTTGAGTCTGAAATTCCCTCGAATCCCTCGTTTGCCTCGCGCCAAACTCTATAGTCTGTGTCGAGACTTCACCTGCGGTCAACAACAACAACAATTTACCGCTGTGAGCAATGGGGCCACCGTCATCCCTGCACCATGATATTCCTTTGCGACCATTGAAGACGAGTGGTTCTGGCGAACCGCTTCCCCGGAGTCGAGGGGAAACGGGACAGGGAGATGGATCACCGACATCGGTAGGAAATGTTACTTACGACGGGCAGTCGAGCCTTCGACGAGCCCATACAGTGGCTCAGGGACCCAACACGTCGAAGACGAATATTGGACGTCGGACTGGCAAAGAGCGGACACAATCTCTTTTGCGGATGAAGAATAGTGCCGAGGTGCTGTGGCAGCGTTCCATAAAACGATCGAATAATATATCGGAGAGTGTGCCGGAATTTCTCCCAAACGGCCGGGAAGGAAAGCAGTTCACAGTTGGAAATGTTGGCAACAATGGAAGGTTGTATCTGAGGTATGTTATCATCGTGAGGATGAATCTAATTCCGTCCATGGCTAAACTAACACATCTGGGTGTCCCAAGGCCTATGGTTACTCCGATCCAGAAAGGAGCACCGGCTACATTTTCACGCTCTCCCATTAATCCATCCGACAGTCTGCTTACCGCTCAAGATGACTTTCTTGACTTGGAACGTGAAGCCAGGCACAGCATGTGGTCGATCTCGCAACTGTCGGAGCTACATCCAGGATTGGGAAATTTGCAACGAGACGGACACTGGCCCGATGAGCAGGGCCCTCTGGCGGGCGAAAGTCGCCATAAGAAAGCACATTCATGTTCTACTATCGCCGAACATCAGTCATCTGCAGACTCGCAGGATCCGGGTGAGTTCCGAATCGTTATCGATAGGTCTGATGAATGGCCCAGGTCGACTGAGGAGAAGGGTGTGCCAACGCTGCAAATTCCAATTCCTCATTATCGACTAGGAACTCCGCAGTTCAACTCGGAAGGTTCCGCGGCGTTGCGTAGTTCTGTCTACACTAGAACATCTGCTTCAGACAATTTCAGGACATCCACGATACTTGATGACGATGCGCCATCCAATATCGCGGAACCTGTCCCAGAAGCCAGGGAGCCAAATGAGAGATATTCCCTGGCACCAGGGCGTCCTCTTTCTTTTGCTACATCCATGTTCTCGGGCGCAGTGGCCTTGAGCAGAACCTCCGCTTCTCAGCACTCGGTCTTCTACAAGCTAAAAGAACCAATTGAGCCTTTCATTTTTGATGGCCTCGCAGTGACTATGGACGACCCGTCCGTGGTCCGATATCTTCATGGAACAAAGGATATCAGTGCTGCAACGCCGGCACGAATTGTGGCGCAGATCACATCGGAGTCCTTTATGGACTATGAGCTCGTTTCTGATTTCTTTCTAACCTTTCGTTCCTACCTTTCGCCTGGCAACCTGCTTTCACTCTTATTGGCCCGATTACAATGGGCCATCAATCGATTACAGGATGACGGTCGAATCATCCGCATCCGGGCCTTCGCAGCTTTGAGGCACTGGATCTTGAATTATTTCGCCGATGATTTCGTGCTCAATCGGGATCTCCGTGTGCAGTTCTGCGACAAGATCAACTCGATGTATGATACCGTGAAATCTCGAAACGATGGAAGTACGAGCGACTTGAAAATCCTCATAGACCTGAAGCGATGTTGGAATGGCAGATGCTCCGTTTACTGGGACTCGCCTGATCCAGTTCCGGACAACAACCCAGAAAACCCTGTGGTTCCAGGAGGCGTGGTAGGGAGTAGAGATATTGACAAGACCTCCCTCAGTGAGGTCGAGGAGATATTCATTGACTCTTTGTTTCCGAATGATTTTTCCGAACAACGTTTCGATCAATCATTTCGTCCCAAGGCTGCTGCAGATCAAACCGCACGCGCGCAGGTCTCCCATAGCCGACATCCCTCTGCAGCAACCGCACAAAGTATCCCAGTCTCTCCTTCCAGCGGAGATTCTGTTCAAGCGGTTTCTTGTTCATTTCCATCTATATCTCCGAAACGCTCCTCCTCACCGGATATTATCGTGAGCATTCCGCACCCTGTACCTGTTGTTCCTGCGAGTCCACCTTCGACGTCTCCAGAACATCGGTCGCCGATTTCCACTGTTCCTCATCACCGTGCTGTTCATGCCCACTTCCACAAGCGTAGCGGGAGTTTCTCTGACTCCGTGCGCGATGACAGGGCACCTCTGCCGTTGGGGGGCAATGATTCGCAGGACCAATTCTTCATGAACGTGCCACCATACGCAAGCAGTCTGATCAGGGGTAGTCTTTTTGGACCTTTGGATCCTCATGTGGAGGGATTTGCTCCCTCTTCGCCAACGTTACCTCCCCCATCAACTGAGATGCCTCTCCCTGAATCTCGCAGCTCGTCAGAAGGTATTCTGAAATCCACTGCTCATAGTCAGAGCGTACGGACAATCATCGGTTCAATCCGGCGAGCTCTCAACAGCAAACCTGCGCAAGGAGGAAATCTGAGTCCAGTTGCCCCTTTGCGCGGTAGGACATCTACATTGCCCGTGAATGTTGCGTTCGGATCCGAGCTGTATAGAAGCAGAAAACCAACAGCCGTCGGGAAGAGCTCTCTGCGGGTCGACCTGTTATGTGATGATGTACTGAGACAGTATCGTAATGCTGTGGGTTACAGTACGGAACAAGACGTCCATCCAACTGGCGCTACAGCTCCAATCGACAAGACGAAGGAGTCGGAGTTTCAGGCTGGAGGACTAAACAGAGAGACTTTACAGAGCCAAGTGACAATGGGTAGCCAGTCGATCGTCATTGTGGATGATACGCGGATCGACCTCCCTGTGATGTCCGGGGCGGTCCCTTCGGCTTCTCTAACTGCTCAGCACATGAGCAGTGACCATTCCGAAGGTACTTCCAAGATCATTAGTCTGGACCGTGCATGGTACTCATCTAGCCAAGCGGATAATTTCGTTGTGCCTCTTCAATATAAGGTCCTCGGCTCCGATGCTGCAAGCAAGACCTCAACGTATTCTGCAGGATCGGATCTGTACTCATCTAGGAACTCACTTCTATCCATTCGCAGACAGCCGACCTGGAGGAAAAGCGGATCTATCTCAAATCGTCTCCGAAAGTATGCTTCTTATCAGAGCGTGATGTCCCGGTATCGTCACGAGATCGACAATGATGTGGCCAGTTCAGCGTCTGGTGAGACCGACGCTCAGGATGATTCTGAGAGACCTCATCACGCACGTATGCTCCGCAGGCGTCCCGGTGGAGATTTACGGAAGATCCAAAACATCCACGACCTTGAATCACAGCCGCGTCCTCATTCTTTCCAATCCCTCTCTGAGTCTACCGTTGGTACTGCCTCGGGCACCTTCGTTGCTGGACAGAAACCAAGGTTCTCACTTATCGAGACTCACTCATCTCAGAACATGCGACCTTCCTTTGAGGCTGCTGTGGCCGAGTTCTCTCAGATACCCGATGACGATGATGGGGGCGTCGAGTCAGCATTGCTCAAACTGGAAGGGAAGTGGAAGGGGCCGTCTAGTGACACCACTCGGGGTCTGATGCCGGGGCAAGAAGGGGGGAGTCATTCTTCCCAGGATCAAGAGCGGATGCACCAAACGCGCATGCTCGACCCCAGCGTTGTAAGCGAACATGAACACGCTACTGAACAGTGCCATACACTCTCAGAGGGTCATACCGCACATACAGCGGTAGATCGACTCGCGACCCATCGCCCCTATTCAGAATCAGTTGCCGAATCCGAGGATTCCTATAGCTCCATTCCTCTTCTTGAAAGGGGTCTAAGCGACGAGTCTATGAAGAAACCCAATTTGAGCCCTATCGAGTCTCATGTGGTTACTCCTCAAGGAAGTCCCGGTCGAGGCACCCGCGGAGAAAATTACGAACGTGAATCGTCGCATCCGTCGATAAGTGTGGTCGAAGAGACCGCAAGTCTAAGGCGTATCCCCCGGGGCTTGACAATTCCAATCTCCCCTGCCCGTGGTCCTACTGATGAGGAGGATCGTCTCTCAGAACTGTCTTCTGAGCTATCTGTCGATATCATCGATCCAGATGAAGCAATTGAGAAACCTAACAGCCTTCGTTCTAGGGGATCAGAAGGCCCCACGATATCAGCACTTGAGATCCCTCCTCATCCTCTCGCTCATCCTCCGTCTCCGCCAATGACCATCCAGCAGCCTGACTCTATGGCATCCTATCCGGAAGCCCCTCACGCGCTGTCTTTCCAGGCAAAACCACTTACACCCGACCCTTCTCCGACGCATAAGAATGCTGGCCGCGACGCTGACAGAGCGATAAATATGCAGCAGCTCTCCAGTAATGTGCTCTTGAGTTCCGAACAACAGGATGCGAAGGAAAACACGGAAGACTCTGCGACAGCTGCTCATATTCCGTTTATTCTTGCATACGACTCGGAACTTCTTGCCCAGCAGCTCACCCTCGTGGAGCAGGCGGCGCTGAGTGAGATTGATTGGAAGGATCTCGTTGACATGAGATGGAACAATAGCTCACCCACATCGCTGAATTGGGTACAGTTTCTTTCGGAAAAAGAGCGCAAGGGCATCGACCTTGTTGTCGGCCGATTTAACCTGATGGTGAAATGGGCGCTTTCAGAGATCGTCCTCACGCAGGATCTCCAAGAGCGAGTCCGGGTGATCACGAAATTCATCCACATTGCAGCGCATGCTAGACAGATGTGCAATTATTCGACTATGCTCCAGATTGCCATCGCTTTATCTTCCGTGGATTGCACCCGGCTTCGGCGCACTTGGTCGCTAGTGGACCCAGAAGATAGGAAACTTCTCCAGGAGATGGAGTCACTGATACAGCCTGTTCGTAATTTCCATGAATTGCGTGTGGAAATGGAGACTGCGAACCTGCAGGAAGGCTGTGTTCCATTTGTTGGTGAGTATTGCGGATGCAATCCTATATTATGTGATTCTAATCTGATGGACAGGCCTCTACGTACATGACCTCACGTACAATGCGCAGAAGCCGGCGCAGATCGCGAGCACACGCGATGGGGACCCGTTGGTCAACTTCGAACGATATCGTACTGCCGCCAAGATCATCAAGAGCCTTCTTCGGCTCATCGACGCCAGCACGAAGTACGCATTCGAGCCTGTGTGCGGCGTCATCGAGCGGTGCCTATGGATTGCTGCTCTTCCTGACGAAGAGATCCAGACGAGAAGCAGAAAGCTGGATTAAATTACGAACACCTATTCTCGATGAGTATAATTGATATGTAAATGGTTTAACGCTTTTTTTCCTGGGTGGCGATCTGCTTTTGCTGGACATATAATAACGCCCACATAGTCCACAGTTTTTTTATATGAAGACTCTTACCCCCCGCGATGTGCTGAATGAATGTTATATCGAGTGATACCAGAACTGGACCCTCTTTTGATTTATTTTTGTCGTCGAATTGTTTATGTTGTACATTATATCTCCTGGTTTGGTTTTCTATCCTGCGTGCGTACGCTATTTTGCCTGTTGATATTTGGCTCGTCACCTTGGTTGATCATAACCAACAGAAGAGCCTAGTGTGGAGTTCTGTTGTTCCTCACCAAGTACGCGGTGAACGGAGATTGAGTACATACCCCTATTTTAGCGAGCTCAGCATTGATAGAATGCTTCTGGATGCATATGAAATGAAAGATTTCCTATGATATTTTAGTAACACCAATTTTCCCTGCTGCCCGTAGAGAGCACCGTGTCGGAGAACCTTCACTTAGTGCGTCATTGGGCAACCCCGGAAAGCTGCATTCTCTGGCGGCGTTGACCTACGTAGAACATCCACCATCTTTCCCGACCGTCCATCGTTGCGGATTGTTGCATGTCGAGCAACTTCCCCTGAAAAGAGTGTTATTACCAGGTCCGCCCCTTGCTAAAGGGCCTTTCCCCCCTCACCTTCTCCGCTTTTGCTCATGGAGCAGCATACGGCGCAACCCCCTCGTCTCCGTCTTTGATGTCCCGCACCACCGCCAGTCTCGACCTTCATTGCAGCAATGGACGTTGCAGACCCGCATCGCGGGAATTCGCCCGAACTCGAAGAAGATGATAATGCGTTCGACACGTCCGGCGTCAAGAAACCAAGAATACTTCCTGATGATTTGCCAAAATCTCTCGATGACCGCCGCTCCGTGCCCGTCTTCCCAACGGAGACGGAGATGTACGACGGCTGGCAAGGTGCGCATTCCCCCGTGCCCCTCTCCGCCCGCTTAGATTTAGGGGGTCTCGTCGCGTCATAAATTAGACTGCGACAGCAATTTTTGACGACTAACGATTGTGGTTTGCGTTACAGGTCAATCGCAATACCTCACGACTCCCGTGGCGGCCAAACCGTTGACGTTCAACCTGACGCTCGACGACCACTCTCACGATGATGAACATGACCGACGGGGCCAGTATACCCGACGCTATATCGACGATGATGACACATCCACTACAGCCCGCATCGAGGATAGTGACGCTCGGTTGATGGAGATGCTGGCCGCTCAGGCAGCCCATCGGGAGGTCGAGACGATCGGTGCGGACGAGGATGATATCGTGATGGATGAGAAGCTCTCCGACGAGAAGAAAAGAGATATACTTCAGAAGAGCCTGAACATGGCCGCTAGTAATGGAGATGTGGAACGTGTGCGGAAGATCCTGAATGGCAAGGCAAAAGACTATGTTGATGTCAATATGCCAGATGAGGAGCGGACCGTTCCGTTAATATATGCGAGTTGCTTTGTAAGTCTTCCAGTAATGTGGGCCAGGATGGCTTGGTTTCCTGAGCTAACTTGAGACAGGGACATCTCGAAGTCGTTTCTGCGCTTCTGGAAGCTGGTGCTTTCGTCGACAAGCAGGACCGGAACCAATGGAGCGCTCTCATGTGGGCAATGACCAACCGGCACAAGACCATCGCGAAAATCCTTCTCGATCATGGTGCGTCGCCAGATATCAAGTCGTCTTCTGGAGGCACGGCTTTCGATTTCGCCCAACCGGGTACGGAGATTTCCGACTATTTGCAGGAGAACGGTTACCACTTTGGATCTACGGCGATAGAGGATGATTTCTATGATTCTGGCTTCGGGCAGGGCCGGTTTGAAGAAGAGATTGCCGAGAATGAGCTGAAGCGGCGCATGATGATGGAAGAGAGTGCGATCAATCTGGAAGTTGACCTATCAAGTCTGGGTCTAGACGAGAAATTCGAGGTAGGCTAGACACCGAACGGGGGAGATGATTGTTGGTTGTACAAGACTAACAGTTATGTTTCTATGATATTAGCCACTCGACGATGATCTTGAGGATGACCAGCAGGAATTTGTCTGGGACCGATGTCTGAATGACCAGATGTTCGTCTTCCAGGAAAACGAACTGGACAATATCTTAGATATCATTATCACGAATATGACTCCTCAGCGCTCACCATCTCAGAAGCCTGTCCCAGCTAATCTACTGTTTCTCAGCGCGCGCTATGCTCATTACCATGCCAGCCCCGAACTCCTGGCGAAACTGCTGACATCTGCGACTGAAAGGATCAACTATGTGGTTGAACGGCATCAATGGGATATGACGATCCTCGCCTTCTGGATATCCAACGCGACATTATTGCTCCATTATCTGAAGAAAGATACCGGACTAGTAGAATCTACTGTGGAGTTCCAGCTACACCTTGCGGAGCTCATCAACGAGATCTTCATTCTGGTCATCCGTGACGCTGAGCGGCGGATTAATAAAGTTTTGGATCAAGCAATGCTGGATCATGAGACGATCCCCGGGTTCGAAGACGTCCATTTTCAGAACGAGTGGAAGCTGTTCCGGTCAAAGTCCAAAGCGAAGCCCCCTGAACCAGTCGAGAAGCGTTTCCGGCCTCCGTCGCCTAAGCGACGGGCTCAGATCTCCCCTCGTAATATCACATCCTTGCTCTCATCGACTCTTTTCGTCCTCGACCTCTACGATGTCCACTCCGTTATCACCACACAGATCCTGTCACAACTCCTATATTGGCTAGGAGCTGAGCTTTTCAACCGCATAATGACCACGAAGAAATATCTCGCACGGACAAAGGCCATGCAGATCCGAATGAATGTATCTTGTTTGGAGGATTGGGCGAGATCGAATAATCGACAGCCAGAACATTACGAGAACGGGTCGACCACCTGCACTGGGGAGAGCACTGTCGAGGCGGCACGGGGACATCTAGCGCCTGTCATCCAGCTGCTGCAGTGGCTGCAGTGCTTTTCCTCTCTTGGAGACGATTTTGAGTCTCTCGTCACTACTTTGCTCCAGCTCCAGCAGTTAACGCCAGCCCAACTCATACACGCCGTGAAGTGTTATCGACCGGAGGTCGGAGAGAAAGGCCTCACGAAGACAGCCATGAAGTTCCTCCTTGAACTACAAAACGACCCAGAGCTTCTTTTCCGCGAACACCAGAAATTACAAGAAAGCAAGGAAGCACCAAAAATCCAACCCGACCAGAGCGATATCCCTCCAGTCACACCTATCAAAGAAAAACCTTCCACAACACTCAACCCCAGCATCACCATGACCCCGGCCGGTAGGGACACCGCTAGTAGTCCTGGACTGGCGTCCCCGACAACCCCCTCTGTCAATGCCTCTCCCCGACCACCTTCCACCAGATTCGAAACCGAGCGCAACACCCTCCTCCTAGACCCTTCATTAACTCTTCCCTTCTCCCTACCCACCAGCACGGATATGTTGATCACCTACGGCGCCGGATGGGGAGGTACCAACCGAGAGCGTGCCCGGAAGTATATCCCGACTGTACCGCCAGAGGTGTTGAATAGGTTCGATCGCTGAGGTTTTTATAATGCAATTCTTGTTGAAAACTCTATCCGTGGAGGAAGATAAGAGGAAGGACAAAGCAGGTTCTTCTCTAGCGCCTTTCCCTTGTGTCCTGGGACTCTGCATCATAATCTTACATATGCATCTATATACCATAAGGCAGTAACGTGCAAGGGGTCGAGGTTGGCTGTTATTGTCTACTCTGGCGAGACCAGTGCTGGTACACTGTAATACAAAGAGAATTCTCATCTTGATTTAATCATGATATATTCCAAAGTCCTCTCTGACACGCACGGAGGCCGCCCCCTAGCCCCTGGTTATATATTTCATGAACTTCACTCTACGACCCAATATACCCTAATGGTCTCTCTCCCATGATGTCTACTCTTAGGGTATGTTACACAACACACATCGTACGGAGTATGCAGGTCCCCCGGCCAGCTAATCCGCTACTCCTTAGGGCACAATAGATAAGTCCAGACGAGCATGCTCCCATTCTTCGTAAAGCGACGAAGATGCAGGCGCCATATTAGAAGGCCAGTTATGAGTCAGGGGCGATAGGCGCATCTCATGTTGGGCGATGTTTCTCTAGTAGGATAAAATCCGGTGTAGGGAAGACGAAAATGAATCAGGGGCCAGAAGAGCATCTTGTATCTGTCCTCCAGCGAAATCGAGCGAGGTTCAGGAGCGGTGGATAGGCGGTGTCTATCTCTTCAGCTCTTCCATATCGCGCATGTCTCTGCGTCAAGATCAGCATATATGTTTTATCAGCTCCATTCCACGGGAGTATTTGGTCTCAACTTCAGTTGTTGGGCGTCTTTTAGAAGATCTGATCGTCAATTGTGAATCAATACGCATAGGCGGGATTCGACCGGACTCTGTTGTCAATCTAAATGATGGAGGATAGTATAGAGATATAAATAGAGTTTCATCTGCTCTTAGGCAGAATAATTTCCACAGCAGCTCAATGACCGTCTGGCATCTGTGTTGATCTCTTTCCCGTGTGAGAACAGTGCATGGGTTGGTTAGGAACTGCAGAGGTATTCGCACATGCCATTTGTCCAGATCCTGGCACTGTATGTTGCATTGTATTTTCACTGTCGCTGCATTAATTCTCAGATGAGACGAGAGAAAGGAGTTGGTTGCAGCTGTAGCATAGTAGTTAGCCGCTTGAAGGACATTGAACCGATCGACGATGCATAGGGGGCAGCGCTCCCGATGATCACTGGAAACAAGGTGTCTCACGGTCTCGAGAGATTGAGATGTCCTAATTACATCATCTATCTCCGAACTTTCTCCAGACCTGCTCTATCAAACTTGTCATCGAAATGCAGGTGGTCGGCCCCTTATTGTAACACCCGTTGCTGGGCTATTGACTAGGATACGCAAATAGTCGCGTCGCACGGGATGATCGAGTCTAGAGAGAAGTGACCCATCTTTCTCTCACGTACCACGGCTTCAGGTCATGATGTCCCTATACGGCAAGAGAGATGCCGGCATCATGAGAAGGAGATAAAACAACCCGGGTAAATGTTGAATACAACGGACCCAGTAGTCAAAGGATCAGCTGACTGTTCAGATAGCCTCTTCGGTTAACGGAAAACCTCGAAAAGGAGACTGCGAGTGTACTCGTAGACAATTGTCTGGGTTAGCTTGGCGCCAAGCAGTTTCAAGCCAGGTCTTGAGGTGGAAGGGGGAGAGCTGGATATTAGAACGAGCAACTTTGGTACGTACCGTCGTCTCGTCTTGCTATGGTTGGCTATTTTTGGTTAGGACAGCTGACAAGATCAGATCGATTCGATTCGGGAAAATCAAACAGAGGTCCAGGTCGATCGTTGTCATGCTTCATGGGGCGGCAGGATGTTAGAGAGCAGTACGAGTCTCTTAGCGATATTGACCAGAAACGGAAACCAGCAACGAGCGACGTCGTTTCTTCTTGCCGCAAGTATGGGACATTCGTTTCCCAGTGGGGCAATCGATAAGGTCCGTCGGAACCTTCTGGGGCTAAGCTTTTGCTTTTTGGTCTTGACGGTTCTCCCTTCGGAATCTATGATTTCGGCTTGGATCTCGGCGTTCTGAAACGCGTGTGCGCAATGCGAATGTGTTTCAGATCGACCAGGCTGTTCATGCACCGAACGAGGTTGGAAGAAGGTATCTCTAGCCACAACTTGCCTCTCAAGCGCCGAATCTGCTCTTTTTAGAGGTAGTTTAGTGGTATGAAATCTGTCAGAACGGGATTCTGAAGCTGTAAGTCCGAAGTTTAGCCATGGCTGAGGTATCTAACCAAGATAGTAGAGACGGGTCGATTGTCCTGGGAATTCGCCCAGCCATTATTGAGAAATCAGATTCATATGATCGTGGTACGTAACTCCCAAGGTTAGTAGTCGTAGTAGTGATAGGTCAAGCTCAACACGGGACGGTAATAATTTAGCAACGCAACGTTGTTGAACTGGGAATGTTGCATGTCCCAAAAGGGAAGTCAGAGTGGAAGCAATTCCGCCGTCCAGCATGGGATCTCTGCGCCTTACTCATCAATCACCGCCAAGACGGATTTCATGATATTTCCGCATTGCCGAATTTCTATGAACGGATGATAGAACTAGGCTGATAATTGCTGTCGATACGAAGATACTACGTACTGCTGTTCTCCAAACGAGACCGAGACCCGCCGCTGGGGTTAATTTGTTTCCACAAACCTGGTCTTTTGTCAACCTGCACAGGCCGCAGTTAACAGACTGACCAGAAAGAGTGTTCAGGACTCGTCACCTCTGGCTAACTTGGGTCTAGTTATGATGAAATTACTCTTGTCGCCAAGATGGGGCTGATATCTTACCGCCAATTGGACGCACAAAAAGAAAATGCGCCATACACACTAAGGTATAGTATTATTTTTACTTTTGGCGTGGCTGTTCAAGGTCGCTTAAGCGGTAATCACTAAGTCCCTCCGGCCTCAAACATCAAAGAAGGAGTAGCGAGGGCAGATGTTTGGACAAGGGACCGTTGCAGTACCATCGTCTGCGGGCCAGTTGGCCATGATAGGATGCTATTCGGCGATATGAAAAAATGCTACTGGTGTCAGGATCTATTTCCTCTTCTAGGAGCGGCGGTCAGGAAACCTTGCCAGAACTAGGAACCCTCCACCGCCACCGACAAAATCCCGGATAAGCAAGGGAGATTGATATGCAGACGCTCACCGTGCTCAAGACCAGTCGACTGTGCTTCCCGCGCATGGGATGCGCTGAGGCTTGAGATTGAATTATTATTATTATTATTTTCATCATCAGAGAACGCCATGCCAATCAAAGCATCCGCATTTTTAGGCCAGTCAGGAAGTCTAAAAGGACCCCGATTTTAATTTAACCCCGAACCTACGGAGTCGGCGAGGCGGGACGACCGAGGGTCTCCGCGCTAATCGCTATGGTTTAATCCGTTGGGTAAGAAAATGCCACCGATTCCTAAGATAAATTACTCTAGAGACGACAGTCGATCCAAGACTTGCCTAGAAGAGATAGTCTTGGGGGACACAAACATAACCTGGCCGAGGTCCGCGTACTCTGCGGTCAGAAAAAGGGAAGAGGCTTCTCGAGCTTCGTCAGCAGGTCCAGTTAGATTCGTGGCCTGCCAGCGCCAGTCTTGGTAGTCTAGTAAGTCCCCGGGCTTAGTTTTGCGACGAGAGACATCGGGCCTCTTCTTAACTTGCGCCTCCCGGTGCCTCGTGGGGATCCAATACCATGCCGTGGGTGCCATACCATCTTTAAGCCCCAAGCTAGCAGCGCAGCTTATACCCAGATTGGCCAAGACAGAAAACCGAGAAGCCTTTCCGGAAAGCGGGAAGCCTTCCAATCGGTTCTCTAGCGAGTTTAGCTGTCTGCGGTCCGATGGGATGAGTGATCACACATGGCGACATCCACGAAGCCGCTGCGGCGCTGCAGTCAAGGGCTAATCCAGGAATTGACGTCAGGTTCAGGGCATCCAGCCCCAATCACTGACGCTGCATGCCTCTTTAGAGCTCTTTTGAAACACCAAGACGCCTAAACAAGAATTGTTTTTTAAAATGAGCGTGGATAGCCAAGAGCTGCGTACGGCTTACGGCTAACCTAACCGTGATCAGCGGGGTCCTACAGCAACTCGAGGACATAGCAAAAAAAAAAAAACTTAAGCTCGAGTCAGCACCAGCTAGCCACCTGCTCTCTCTCATTTTTTTCTTTCTGGAATCATTGCTTTTCCCCAACTGGGTCGTCCTGAACGTCGGGATTGCTCTCATAGTCCCAGAGAACTCCCGATCTGTCCTGTGCGGCCCCCTCTGCGCGGGGTTCACGTATCAGGATTGTGCTCATATCCATCTTTAGCTTCCAGCGTCTCTGGCGCATGAAATCACTTGTCGTGACGGTCCCGGTCCAATCTCCGTTTCCGTTTCCGAATTCGGGTTCTGATTCGATCCTTCCAGCGCTCAAGTCAACGCGGCTTTTCCGAGCTCGAACGATCATCCTCTTCGGAAGATTTCTCGACGACTGCCCCTGCGAGAGGAAGGGTTCCGCCACGATTGGTTCTGATCCCTTTCACCCCATCTCCCCTGGTGCAACCCAAACAGGGAAGTTCTCTTGCAAGCGGTTTTGACCATCGTCTGTGCATTGGGATGGTACGATTTGGTGGTGTCTCGTCCTCCTCGTCATCACGGAGACCCAGATCGTTTACCACCGAGCAGCCCTGTCGTTTGTGAGACTTCATGCTCCACTCATTTCGAAGGTCTAACGCGCAATCACGCTCCCAATTTCATCTTGTTTGAGCGTTCATCAAGCTGGGACGGGTGGGCGAAAGGTTGTCCCAAGCTTGGTAGCCGTCGATAGCGCCGATAACTCTCCACCATCCGCCGCCTACAACGCGTCCCCCGAAGGAAAGGAAAAAGTGGGAAGCCGAGTGAGCTGACGGCGGCTGTGGATTCTTTCAAGGTGAGTTAAACCAAAAAAGGAAGAAGGAGACGTGTTGCCGTCCCGATCGGGCAGTCGGTGGATCCCCACTCGCTCTTTCCTTCCGGAGTCCGCATAGCGTTCCTCTGTTTTCCTAAAACAGCTAGCGTATGCTGGGAACCTGCTAGATCCAGGTAGTTGCTCTTTCCCCAAGCGTTCTGCCTCCCGGCTATGGTTTCCCCGTCGATCCCTCCATCGTTCCAGATCCTGTCAAACGGTCGAAGCTTTGAACCCTACCAGTTTCGGGGCTTCTTGCTTCTCCGCCACCACCCCCGGTCAAGCCTCATTATTATTGATAATGTCCATGTAGTCCCCATTTTTTCATCCTGCGATCTGAATTAACTTCTTACATGCTGGTCTTGTTTTTGGAACAACTTCAACCCCTCCGGTCCCAGGTGTTTCTTCATGTCCCTGTCCAGGTTCCATGATCTATATTATATACCTCTGATGCGTTGATGTTTACTTTGTTTCCGTTTCTGAATTACCACTTTTCCCTTCTTGACTGTGGCCAGCTGTATATCTTTTTCTTTTGATATATTCTTGACCAGGGCATTGTCCCATATTTCGCGCCCATGTTGCTCACACTGAAGCCACCTAGTCAGAACGGAATCAAAGGCCCCCATGAATACTCCATTGTCCGGCAGTCGATTCCTACCTCACGGACCTCCTCCACTCCCCCAGCGGCTGAGCGCATATCACCGCCTGCACCGGCAAAACGAGCATCAGAGCGGACCATGGATTCCTCCCGCAGAGGGCTCCCTCCCCCGTCGTCGATGACGCTTCCTCCTCCAGACGCGGGCCTGTCTGCTATGGCCCCTATGGGCCAACTTCCCCCGCCTCCGCCCCAATGGCATAATGCGGACGAGTCGATGCGGCAGTGGCTGCAATCGAAGGCAGAGGAAGATCGAAGAAGACAAGAGGAGGAAAAGACGCGACAGGAGAGCATGAGAGTGGAACAGCGTAAAATCGAGCAGAGTATGTTGCGGGAGTGCGTGCAGGCTGGAGTACCACCACATTTGATTCCATTGATATTTGCTGGTATTGGTGCAGGCAGCGCATCAAATGCGGCATTAGAACTGGCACATCACTACATTTCTCAAACAACCGTACAGCCATATCAGACACAACCGCAACAAGCATCACAGCTTCCACCAACCCAGCCACCACCAACGCTGCCTCCACCCCCTGCGGTGCAGTCGGCGCATCACTCACCTCTACAGCCAGAGGTCCGTCGGGACAGTCGAACTATCCCGCCCAATCCATATGGAGCGTCCCAGGCAGTTTCCAATCTGCCGTCCTCTCAGCAACCGGTGCCAGCGTCTCCCCCACAGCATATATACGGTCACGGTCGTCCGACTCTAGCCGATCCCCGAGCTCAACCAACGTCGAGTCTGTCGCGGATCAACACGGCTGAGATGCACATCCATCACCCGCCCGCAAACGTGGGGACAGCACAATATCCGCCTGGTCCTCCTCAACCACCGCCGCCGGTGCCAGTGAAGCAGGAATCGCAGCAGCAAACGGCCTCTCCGTCCATTTACTTCCACCATTGGGTGCCTCCAGGTCAATCGCAGCCCAACACACCGTCAGGAAAAAGTCCGCATGTCTCTCCTTACTCATCACATGCCCACTCGCATCTCCGTTCAGAATATCAGAATTCCCCAGGGAGGAAACGAAAGGCACAGGGGGCACACCAGCTGCCCCCTCCGCCTTCGTCTCACCCGGCTGAAGCGTCCCCAGCGATGTCGCATAGGTCTCCCAGACAGGTAACTCCCGGCGGCGCTGGCCGCCGGTCAGTTTCAGTTGGTCATCAGCGACAACGGAGTGATGTTCCCACGATGCAGGAGTCGCGCTATCAGGAGCTGCGTGAGAGTGAAGAGAGGACATCAGCTCCTCGATCCACTTCTCCGACCGGAAGGTCGAGCGTGGAGAGAGATCATGCTAGAGAAGATCAGAGACAAGACGCTTCTCGGACTCCTGCTGGAGCTGAGAGGCGCGGACATCACGAAAGTGCAACGGAAGGCTCACAGCAGTCTCACTACCCGGAGACTCGCCATAGTCGGCAGCCGTCTGGCTCCTACGCTTCTTACTCCTATCCTCGAGAGACGGTGACATCGACGGGACCTCCGACGACTTCAGCACCTGCTCCAGAGAACCGACCACCGGAACCGTCTCAGAGCGCCATGGGACCACCCAGCAGCAGATAACGTGGGCCCAAATTCTCTTCATGTTTCCTGTTTCAAAAGCCAGACTTGTTTCACTTACCTTGTCTGCTGTAGTGCCGACCGGCTCTCAAGTTCCTTCTTTCCCGGTTTATTTTCCTTGTTTCTGCTTACTAGTAATAGACGAGTATATGACACCTCCATTCTTAGACATTTTTGGAAGAGAGAAAATGCGCGTATGGCACGGTTTGAGCGTGTGACGTGATATCCTCTCCCAGCGATCAGTTTCGATTTTCTTTTTTTTCTCTCTCACGGTTTGGGAATCGTGCATGAGCATTTTTGATTTGCTTTTCAGTCATTCTATCTACACAATGTCGGCTGGCCCGGTACTTCTGCATGTGTATATCAGATGGGTTCTTTTCTTTGTTCAATACAAATTTCCCATGTCTGGGTGAAATTCCTCAGATAGAGGGAGATTGTGAGAAGATTTTACTTACTCTACGGACATAGCCGGTACCAGTAATTTTAGCGAATGCTTACGTGGATGTTTCCCCGGCTCCAATCTAGTATACATGGTAAGAAATACTCCTATTCATCTAGATGGTGCTATTTAGACGAACCTCATGTGATAGACGTTGACACAAGTATATTCAATCCTCATCTTGAAAAATCATCTGGGTTTACTCTGAGGATAAACGGTCCTGATACTCATGATATGTCCAGGAACAGAAAGCAAGGCAATGAAGTATTGAATTACCACTCGAGAAATAAGTATAGAACAGTACACGAATTCTAGACCCCGAATTTCTATTCATATATATCATGCAATGGTAGAACTCTCTCTTCTCAACAGTACCATATCATAAAGTACATACGACCACAACTCTCACCTCGAACTCTTTACCTGTAGCTGACATTATCCTGAAACGTCTGCCCCGGCAAACCTGTCGTTTGTCGTTTGAGTTCTTTCCCGCGCTCGTGATTTTCGACTGCGCTCTCTGCTGATGCGAGCTATGTTCCTTTCCTTGGGGGGTCTTGCGCGAGAGAAGGGGTTTGAGCATGTTCATTTTTCGAGGGAGTTTTTCGGTTGGTTGAGGATTAAGGTATACTAGATCGGGAGAGTGGGATTAGAACTGTGTTTGGTAATTTTAGTTCCCATCTGGGCATGTATGTATGGGAGGATGAGTCGTACCGTAGAGTGAGTACACGTGTCTGAATAGATGGAGGATCATTGGATTGCTGTTAGAATCATGGATGCTTTTGTGTGAGCATAAAGATGCGAATGGAATTAATATTATATTATATTAATACGGTGCATTGCACTGCCAGTCATCGATCAGCTGTAACTGGATGTTCGAGCCCCACCCACAGCTTGATGCGTGTGTGCGGCTTCTCGTGAACGTGTTCGCATGTTAAAAAAAAATTTCAGCGCTCTCGAGGCAAGTATTCAATTAGATAAGTACAAGAATTCGTTCCAGAGCCGTTCAGCTATTGGGATTGTACATACATCTATACCCACTTTGAACCAGGTGTAATCCAGATGTTAGAAACTCAGGTGAACAGTTTTGGTCCCGAACTGTGGGTTGGGGTATGATAATATTGGTAATAGCGTCAAATCCGGTGGAGTTTATTACCATGGACAGGATTGGATTAAGAGGGTGCTTGAATATATGCATAGATGCTGATGAGTTAGTTCTTGGCGATGGTTTATGGCGTAGAGTTATAGTTGCAGCTGCAGCATAATGCTGCTATCCGGGTCTCTATGTCAATTCTGAGAACGTGTTTGGTTGATTTGTGTTCGAGAATGGGGGAATATGTGTGGTTGTATACAGCGTTGGTTACTACATGTGGATTTGTGTAGAGGTCGCTTAAGAACTGGAGGATATATCGGGAATTTGATTTCAGAAACTAACATTGCTTTAAGGCAAAACGAATCATATTTTATCACAGACAATGAATCAATACTCAATACGTGGTTAATATTATCCTTGTTGATCTACAGGATCTTGCTCAGAGTAAAAACCTAAAGACCTATTAGCCTGGCCTTAGACTAGTTCAAGCTCAATATGCAATACCTTAAAATATGCATTCCCTCGAAGAATTATGCAAGAACATAAACCAAATCCACAGCATCTCCACCGACATAGGCTATCTGTGGGTCGTCAGGTTGTACTGCAGCAGCGATTGGTATTAATATTCCGAGGACTGGATACCAGAACATGTGTTCGACATTGACGGCCCTCGTATTGGTAATGACGGGATTTTATGTCTATAGAATACTCTACCATGGCGCTTTCGTCCGCATTGTCAATAGTTTGCCGGGTTATCAAGGTCTAGTGCTAATCTAGGTCAGAGATGATGTTGATGATAGACCATCCAGCTTGCGGTATGTCGAGTAAATTTGTCAGTATCCTTCAGTCAGCCCCTACTAAAATCAAAATTACAACAATGTGATAAAATACTGAACCGAACCTAAACTATCATGGAGAATGTCCATGTATGGTTCACGTGCTGGGAGGTTATTTATCACCCCGTCCCTTGCATCGGGGAATTATCATTCCCCCCCCAATGATCAGCACAAGATTTTTCCATACAGAGAACATCCACAGCTGTCATGTCGATTTACCGCGTGCCAGGCATAAACTCCGAAATTCCACGCTGCTTACGTAGTCGTCCTGAAAGCGGCTACAATGGCAGTAGCGAGCAGATATAAGGTTTGTTTAAACGAATTGGAATATGATCGAGCAGCTGCCATGACATGTATCAGAACTTAGATATCTTTCGAACGAGATCCAGACGTCTCGCTGTTTTGCCCTGGAAGTCGAGCATTGGGTTGCCAAGCAACAGGATCCTGTTCTATTCGGAATGAAGTCTGGATCCTAGACGGAGATGTACCTGCATGCGTCGATGGATATGACAGCTGTTCGCTAACTTCATCCATTCACAGACTAATATCACGAGACAAACGTGGGAAATAATACTGGGGCATGTATAGTACGACACTAGGTGTGGAGATGGTAAAATACGTTCTATACTTCGGTTCGGACCTTAGTCTAGAGAGTAGACGGACTAGATTAGGGTGGTATCAATATTTCTTACTATTGATTCTTTGGACCAGGCTCTTCCGTTGTAGCAATAAGAGAGTACAGAGTAGGTTAGCGCAGTCGTGTATTAAATTAAGTAGGTTGAGTTAGCTTAATGTTCCGATAAGATGAGATTCAGGATTATATAGCTTAGAATAAAGGGAATTCTTCTGTTCTCTTCTAGTATGAGCTTTTGATAAGATAAAGGATGATCGCAGTCGGCAGCATCGAATAGTACTTTGATATGATTGGTGTTCCCATACATACATGATCACTTTATTCTGTTCGACTTCGTGGATTCTTGACTGACATATAGATCTGACGAGCCAGAGACAAAATTCAGAAAGAATTTACAGTTTCATTAGATTATAAATTAAACTGTTAGGTATTATATGTGATGGAGACGATAGCCGTGGGGAATCGGAACATGAAAGGAAAGTAAAAACTATATGCAGGAACACGAGAAAAAAGCACACATTATGCTTTTGTTTCTGCATGGGTCTCTTCAGGCGTAGACCTATCTTCACTTGCAGTCTCACTATCAGATTTTGTCCCTGGCTTGGATTTGACGCTCTTCCACTCAAGAAAGAGAGTAGAGATAAATGCAGCTCCAGCCGTGGCAATGCACGCGATGAGAACTTTCTGAATCGCGTCGTTATATATAATGATCATAGCTGGAAGCGTGTGCGCCGGCACCGTAGAGCGGAATCGGGTTGCGCCTGCAGCGATGACTTCGGCGATATCAACCCCAGGGAGCTTGTTCTCTCGAGCGGCCTTGATCAGCTGGCTATTCAAAATGGTGTTTCCAGCTGACACGAACACGGCTCCGCCTAAGCTCTGGAAGCAAGTAACAGCAGCGGTCGCGATAGGCACCTGGTCTATGCGAAGGACCCGCTGCACAGCAATAAAGCCTTGCTGAACGGCCATGCCCAGTCCAGCTGAGGCAAGGATCTCATATCCAATCCACTTTGCTGCAGACGTATCGGGCTGCAAAGTGCTCAAGAAGCCGCAGCCAACAGTTGCGATTGCGCAACCGAGGATGGCTGGTGGTGCAAAATAACCCACGACGGTAACGATCACACCCGTGATGATGCCGATGATTGCATTTGCCAGGGTGTACGCGAGCATATCGATTCCTGAAGCAGTTGGGGAAGCCCCTTTGATCGCCTGGAACCAGATGGGGAGGAAATAGGCGTGCATCAACATTGTAGCATAAATGCAGAATGCTGCAGCGCAACTGGCCAGGACACTGCGTTGTAGTAGGATGCTTGGAACCATCAAAGCGCGGTCTTGCATGTACCACTGCCATCCCAAAAACAAGATCAATGAGACACCGAATCCGGTGATGAGACCGATAAGCAGCGGACTGGACCAAGGATACCCCTCGTCGTTCCATTGAAAAGCTAGGAAGAGCATGACAAAAGAACCCAGAAGCAGCGCACTTCCGATAAGATCGAGCTGCAAAATACGTCGCCAGAATGGTGCTTGCTGGGTCGGGCGATTGGTGGATTTGAAGAAAAGGAAGATCGCAATCAGTGTCACACCTCCGACTGGCAGATTGAAGTAAAAGCTAAGACATAGTTAGAATCCCTGCACAATTCAGAAACTTAACCAGTACTCACCACCAGCGCCAGGTCACCAGACCTGTAAAGAGACCTCCAATCAGCGGACCGACAGCTGCACCGATTCCAAACCTGCTGCCACGTTAGAACCTGTTGCTACTGTCTCGAAGAACTGTTCTCACATCATTCCCACCGCAGCGGTATAGATAGGCCGTTTGTCCATGGGCACAATATGGGTGACAACAATGAAAGACCCCGTCAGGATACCAGCGCTGCCCCATCCTGCAATTGCTCTTCCCACGATCAGCGCAGGTGAGTTTGGTGCAACGCTGCATATTAAGCTTCCCAGTTCAAAGAGAATGACAGATTGAATGAATGTCCATTTGATGTTAAAAAGAGTGTATATGCGCCCGTAGGTGGGTTGCAGAGCACATGCTGCTAGAAGATATGCAGACCCATACCAGCCTACTGAGTTTGTGGAGTGAAAATCATTGGTAATTTGCGGGATTGCCTGCAGTACACTGTCAACGTAGGTCATTAAACGTATAAATGAATGATATTCGTACCGTAGTAACGATCGTTCGATCTAAGGAGACGAGGAACACAGAAAGACAGATACCGAGGGTGATCAATCCCACAGCAAGACCGCCTGGATATTGTTGTCCTTGGTTCTCGTTTCCTGCATCCTGAGGCTTCTGGGGTGCGATGCCTCTTTCCAAGTCGCCGTCGCCAGCAGGCTCCGTCGGTTCCTGTGATGCAGTAGGCATTAATGTGTGCGAAGACGACGAGCAGTTGCCCAGTTCCTTAACCTGCTCATCGATCTTGGAGTCCGGTTTCGTTGATTGCTCGAGCTTGGGAGAGGTGGGATCCAATACAGAGTCTCTCCTCGAGGCCGTTTCGAATTCCACTACAGAAACTCTCTCCAAGGCTGTTTCGAGTTCTACAACAGAGACTCTCTTCAGGACCTTTTCGAATTCCAGCACAGAAGCTCTCCTCGAAGCCTTTTCGAAATCTAATATAGATCCTCTCTTGGATGCCTTCTCAAAATCCATTATAGAGCCTCTCTTTGAGGCCTTTTCGAATTCACTTATAGCGTCATCAAACTGTCCCTCCTCGAACTCGAACTCTGAACGTTCCTCATCGGCGTCGACCTCTGAACGGTCTTCGACTGGTGTCAGGTACTCGGGCGACGGCGACACATCATCATCCCGAAGGATGAATGCTGTTGTGCTGATAATGGCCTCGCTAGACTCCATGGCGACTTCTTCCCATGCGAATCTTTATAAATGCTGCACAGGGAAGAAGACGCAGAGGAAATAGAGAGGTTGGAACAGCTTTCATCTAGCGGCGGAGTAAGGTGGGAAAAAGGGCAGCACGAGGGGTTGACTATGAGTTCATACGTATTGAGGGGTATATACAAAGTGCGAACTGATCTACAGTCAGAATCCACGCGAGGAGCTAAGCTGATTGCAAGGATCCAGGTACAATACTCCTAAAATTGGGAAATTGTTTTTTCTTTTTTGTTTTTGGACGACTGCACTCGACGTCAGCTTCGTATAGTCCGATTCGCACTGGGACAACAGCAACATGAATGTTACAGACTACATAGGGACGCAACAGGCCCCACGATGAATTGGAGGGGCTTTGCAATAAGCCATGACCAGGCAGAACGGAGAACTATTTACTGCTAGGTCCGAGCGTCCCTCACATCACACCGATAGCACATCTGGAGGTAGAAACTCCAGAAGCTCCAGAACCCCCCACAGGGCGTGTAGGCCTAATGCGCTGCAAGGGTATGACAAATTCGGATGACCAGTAGCCCTTTTTGAGCTTCGTGATAGGGAAAGCGGATGATGCTTTCGGTGTGGACCTGTTCTTCAGTCGATCGTGGCTTGCATATGTCCTGGGCGCTTGCAACGGGGCGCTTAAAAACAGAGATAGTAACGACGATCATGTCGCGGATCCACTGTGTGTGGAACTATAATCCGGACGATATCCCGATACAACAAGGGATCTAAATTTTAGCCATGAAGAAACAGGGAAATCCCGATGGGGCATCTCCGGTCTGCTAGCTTGCCTTAGATGAACGTCAGTTGAGATTATGCAGTCTTATGAGCTGCCAGGATCTTCACTGATCCTGGACTTGAGCAGTCTCCCAACAGCACTACGGTAAGGGTGGAGAGGAAGACTGGGATTCTAAGATAGCTTTATCAGATGCTCCAACGCAGCCACGAATAGCATTCTGCAGATGATAAGATCTGGAGAGGAGAGCCAATAGGTGGTAGAGAGAATGCAAGGCTGTGATGACGTCGAGATAAGCACGACTAGAGTAGGGCTTAGACTATTGGATCTCAGGCGAGGGCTCCAGAAGCAGTTAGTTCCTTTAATAAATAGTTCATGGATCTCATCTCGCTTCGATCGAATAGCTTTGAGAATGCTGGTGACCGTACGGTACAAGCGTGTATTGTATCACGTCCGTCATGCTGTTACCACGGTTCCGGATCTTAGCCCCTTCCGTCCTTCCGTCCGATGGTTCCTGGCTAATGGTAAAGTTATGATCTACACCGGATCTAACATAATAAACTTAGTTTTGGTGAATCATAGTATATCATAACATTTGCAGTAGTGATCTACACAACTACCGCGTGGTTGATGCCTTTCACCTTCAATCGCTTTCCCCATCGATGCCCGTGTGTCGGGACTGTTCTCATCCAGTCGTCTGAAATGTCCAAGATCGGAAGAAGAGCGGGATTTAACTCAACCATGATATCAGGACTATCATCTTTTTCCATATCGCTAACATACACGATAGGAAGAGCTGACATGGACAAGCTGTAAGCCCGATCGATGCAACTCTTAAACTTTTTTCTTGTATCGAGCGCCAAATGTAACTAGTCTGATTTGTCATTATGCAAGGTATCCAGGAAGATAGGCCCCGTATCTGTGGCGCTAGCGCAAGGTAGTAAAATAGGATCTTTGTTTGCAGGGGACTACACTATTGTAAGGTAGCGCTTCTCGCGCGATGTCCTTTCTTCGAGCCAGAGACCCCGAAATTTCCCGCATGAAGGGGTGTGGATACGATTGATCTTGATTACTTGATTGGCCTCCAAAATATTCGCACACTCCAAGTAAGAGAGCAGGCGGCCTAAATCTAAACGCTGGACCCGCGTGCTGAAGCCGGACACTCCGTTTGGCATGTTATCCCTATTATGGTGGGCCAAAGGATTGTGAATGTCTCACAGTGATGTTTGCGTTTGCATTTCTCCATCATTTTTTATCGTCTATCAGGGGGCCATAGAAACAGGATCTGGGGAACCTCCAGATAAAGTAGAGAGTACTTGACTGTAATCCCCCATGGCGTGACATCGGAACACCGCCATCCTTTTCATTCGTTTTCAGTAATTCTTGCTCATTAGAGATTAGCTCTCAGCGATCTCTGCTGTCTATCATGTCGCTCACTTCAGAGCTCTTCAATTTTGGTACATTGTTTGATATTTCATTGTTATGGAAGGTGACACTGGTTTTTATTATTTTAAACAACCTCAAGTGTCTACCACTGGTGTGGCACGTAAGTTCTTGAAGTCACCATGGGATAATCTATCTCTGACCCTCCTTACTAGGTCCGTTTACTTAAAGGATTTCGATTCGTGTTGCGTTCGAACAGATATAAGCATGGACCAATTCCGGAACTGCTTTTTCAACCACTTATCATCTCGTCGGGTGGATCCTTGATGGAGATGGACTACAATTTGCATAGTGAGTACTTCATCATATCCACTAGAGCTATATCAGGATGTACCACCAACACATCTGGTAGAGTCAAATAGCACATACTTCGCCGACCTCGACATTGCCCGATGCCATTTGATGTGTACTCTCTTTACCCGTGGCATAGATCATGCGCGGAACACGAAATCACTCGGACTCCTAGGTAACGCCAACGGCATGGTTGGTCTTGCTCTCGGGGCCGTCAGCTGCACATTTCGACGAGAGGTGAAGCCGTGCCAGCGCTACGAGATCTGGACTCGAGTCCTCACCTGGGATCAGAAGTGGATGTACGTCGTGACTCACTTCGTCCGCAAGGATGCGGTCAAGCCGCGCTCCTTCACGCTGCTGCCAGGACAAGTGCCTCGACAAGGCAAGCTGAAGGATCTCGCCAAGAAGGAAGATGCGATCTTCGCATCTGCGCTCAGCAAGTGTGTCTGGAAGAAAGGCCGCAGAACGATTCCACCAGAGCTTATGCTGCAGGCCTCTGGTCTGCTGCCCGCCAGACCTGATCAGGAGGACTTCTTCGCGACCCTGCAAGAGGAACCACTTGCGAAGTTGAAGTTGTCGCGCCAAGCGGAAGAGGTGTATGATATCCCGTTCAAGATCGCTGAAAAGATCGAGACGACGTGTGATGCGTTGGCGGCATACTTCTCCTCTGAGTCCGATGTCTCGGAGGCCGGCTTGGCCGCCGGTCCTAAGGAGATGTGCCAGAATGCGCAGGACGAGTGGACCTGGGAACGGGTCGAGCGCGAACGACAGCGGGGCATGGAGATCGCGAAGTCCCTCGCCGAACTGGATCGTCTGGAGGGCGAGTTCACCGCTGAAGCTGAGGCGCTGGGACTGCGTCGGGATCTGTGGTGAGATGCCTAAATTATTAATGCATAGTGAACTTTAATGACCCCTGATTTGGCCCGGAGTTCGTCCGTTCTACGAGAGCAGTTCTTATTTCGGGATCTTCTGATCTTCTACTATATTACTTGCTCCTTTTGGTCAGTTTCTTTTCTATGATTCCCATGACCATGTATGTATGGCTTGTCTACTAGAATTAATTCAATACGCATCTGCATCACTACCTAATCCATTAATCTTCGTCCGGTCACTGCTTCTCTGTGACCTATTATGCTTAAATGCGCATGCAAACTCAAAGTTAAACGAAAAAAGCAAACGGAAGAGATTGTCGCCTGTCAGAGTGCACAGATATCTCTACATAAAACTTAGAATCCAGATCATGCAGCTCAAGAGTCTATCTAGATCAGCTAGTGATATAGCAGTGCTAGTGAGATGAGACTCATCAGCCCCATTTGAAGAGCATGTAGTAGATACTCTTATCTTGCGTACAATCTTGCCCTTTTGAGACATTTTCTTAGTAAACTAAGATCTTACAACCTAGCAGGTTCCCACATCATATGTACTAGGTACTTGAGTCATGTAGAGTTCGTATAAGCATGATCCTTGTAGATCCTCTCAGGGCAGTAGATAAGGCGGGGCCAATCGAGATTCGTGCCTGCATCCCAACCAAATAAGCAGTGAGACATACATGCAACAGCAGAATTAGCACAAACGATAGGCCTGTCGGCTGAGGATTTAATTCCAAATACACCATTTCTTTTGCATCACAACCGGTGGATCACGTAATCATTGCATTGCGATGATTTTTTTTCTTGTTGTGTGTCTTGCTTTTCTTTCTCCACCCTCGAGGATTTCACGAGCGCAAGATGTCACCGCCTGGCGTTATTACGAACTGGATGTGGCTAATTGCCACAAAACAATAGTTCCGGACCGATGAAGATCCCTAATAATGTACATATGACGAGTACAATATTCGAACATAATAGTACCTACCTGCATATATTCCCATTTATGGCCACATGTTTAAATGCAGTGATAACAATGGCAACACGTGAACTAGAATTCATTGCCATGCATCTGGTATCTATATGTACATGGACGAATTAGTAAACTCTGCTACCTAACAGTAGTCCACGTTGCTAAATGCGGGACTCTGTTTACGCACAGTGTACTCTTTAGGGAGCCTACTACATAGTACCTACTGGTACACGGTGAGATCATAGATCCTAGACTCTGGCAGGGGGGCTGAGATCCAGAGTTAGCTAGCAGAACTATCCCATCATCCCATATAGAATGGTACTTCTGACAGAATAAGAAGAGTTTGTCGTCTGAGAGGGCCAGGCGTATTCGGTTTTACAGATGCGGGAGGTTCGCCGGAGGAGGGTGGATGCAAAAAGAGATCTCCTATCGTGTTGATTACTCATTATGATTCCCGAACTGGAGATGCATGTACATGGGCGTGTCATGCATGTATTGGTTCCTAGCTGGGATGATGTCTTGGTACCCAATGAAGCCATGTCAAGGAGGGAAAGGATCTTCCGTCTTTGCCGGGATCTCTGGACCTGTGATTTTGGTTCGTTGGGGCAGAGGATACTACATGTACCGCGTATAAGCAAGAAAAGTCCAGATGATCCATCATATTTGCCGAATTTCCATTGCTCCATCAAAAAGAATTATTACGAGGGATTTTTAGAGTAGAGATCGACACTGCGTCTACTGTGCTCCGGTGTCTTTCGAAATGGGAAATTAGATAAATGCCGAACAGAACAATTGACCGATGCCCGTTCTTACGCTAGACAACACAGGAAACTAGTGTAGCTGAAAGAGAATGGCAAATAAGAAGGCCCCATGAGAATACATATGTGCTGCAATGCTTGTGCTTAGACCAAGGATTTAATTTCCCACTGAAGCAAGGGATATGTGACTTAGCGGCAAAGTGAAAAACCAGGCCTTGTGGCGGTGCAATGGTAGATCTCTTAGGGTTCGATGTTCACCATGTATCGTAAAGACACTACAGGTGGCTGAGTAATTCTTACTTACTCGTTCGTCCCGCGCTCTGGGTTCAGCATCGTGCTGAAGGGAGTCGGGATCGGGAACCGAAGGAGGGACCTTCGATGGATCTGTGGATGAGCGAGATACGCGCTAACGGCCGCACCGATAGGATGTTATCTCACTGAAGATCACTTTCCAGAAGAGGTAGCTTGAGCTTTTTTTTCTTTTTTCTATTTTTGTTGTTCTTTCTCATTTCAGATGACTTTATCATTCACTTCCTGATAGTCTACTGACGCAACTGCTATGCAGAGGCCCACAATTGTAGCCCAGATAGAGCAGAACCATGCAATGTCGCCATTACAGGCATTGTATGTGTAAGAGGCGACAATTTCGGCGAGAGATGCTGTAGGTGGTTGCCCATGGACGCCGAACTCGAATAGCTCCGATCGCATATATCCGATCAAGAAGAGTGCGAATAAGAAGCGATTGCGAGAGCTTCCCCACAAGGACAAAACAGGACAACAACAACTCCAAGCCACTTCAGAGGAAAAATGAAAACAAGCAAATCGCTCAGATATCGAGTAAGGTGAGCAGGGATCCTGTGGGACAGAGTACGCAGTATAGCACAGAGAAAGTACCCGCAGGTATTGACCAAGTACTGAGTGAGTACCTACGTGTAAATGATTTTAAATAAACAATGTGATAGTATGAAAAGTCAAAAGGAGAACGAAGATCGTCAGGGCCAGGATGTCAGAAGAAAAGCTTGGCTGAACCAGAAAATGAGCACGGGAACGGAACGGGCACAGTCCACGAGTTCATGAATCCGGACAAAACTGAGCACATGGAGGATGGGAACCATAGTTCCCGGGGCAACTAGCCATGATGGAATAGGATGTTACCTTGGTTCACCAATGCTGGGCTCCTTGTGATGATGAATCATTCGAACAATTCTTGAATCTGTTGAAAACCTAGACATAAGCCCGATTGTTAAGACCGCCTGGATTCAGTCAGGTAGCAAAGGCCCCTTTGGAAAAGGAAAGGAAAGATTGTAGACGGGATAACGATCGAGACAGAAAAAAAAAAAAGAAAGAGAAAAAAAAAAACTAGAAGTCGAGCAGCAGTTGCATCTTGAGATAGGGAACATAATCTATACTTACACTTCCAGTGATTACTCTGAGACCTGCACCGGGGCTCTTTGGTGGTAGGGATAGGATTTGAACTTCAGAAAATATCAGTATTTCATGTAATATAAAATGTTGTATTTCGTTAGTCAAGACCAGCTTGCAAAATTTCAATATTTTAGTAAGCCGAGCAATTTAACTAACAGTCTTGCTATTATGTCAATCACATGAAGTCCATGCTTTTTGTAATATCTAAGTTCAAAAGAGGGGTGTATTTCAGTATTTTTCTTTCCTTTTAGTATTTCGGGGACATTTCTTAGTGCTTGAGGCATCGGTGTGCAGGTAGTAGTACTACACGGTCGCCAAGATGCCTATTCTTAATTGAACACCTTATCATTCCTCCTACCACGAGTGCCGTATCACCCTGTGTAGGTCACATTATCCAGATCACTAATGTTATCATGCCCTGAATCCTGCACACTTGTAGTGATAGTGAGGAAGAGAGTTCTGCCAAGTGGACCGGGCGCAAAGCGATCGCGAACTCTGACGCCCACGATCGACGCCTAAAGAGTTACTGCAATAACAAAAAGACCATAGCGATTCTAAGAATAATGACGATGATATTATTAATGAGGAGGCCCCGTGGAGTCGTTACACCAGAGTATATATGTGTTGTGTGAAAGTAGCATACAAGACGACCATTAAACCCTATTAGTGCCCTCCCATAAACTGCTGGACGGATCCAGGCTCAAAACAAGAAGTGGTGAGGTGTCAAGTCAATGAACCAGATTCTCTGATGACCACAGAAGGATTATGGAAGTAAGAATCAGATACGGCGCCCAATGGCCCAAACTCCTGCGCAAGGAGGTTGACATAGATCGACTTGGCTAAACCAAGTTCCATCGAGCCCCGTTCCGCCCCACATGGTGCAGAAACCGGAGAAAGGTCGATAACTAGTCCACTGATCACTTCACGTAGGATCTTGATGTTGTCCTTGGACTTCGCGAGTCGTTTCATTAAGGGCAATTACTCGGCCTTTCCTTGGAGGGCGGTTGCGGCCCACTGGCCCCGGCTACCCGACTCGACAATGTCGATACTAGCATTTCCGAGTCTGCTGCGGGCCGTCTTCAGGGTCTCCGCAGCCCGTCCAGTGGTAATAGCGGTAGCGGTTTCCTTGGCACTGGCTTTCCGGGTCTTGCTGCCGGACTTCTTGTAGGTCGCAATGTAAAAAGAAATGAACAGCACTAGGTAGGAACTGAGAATAATGCAGCCGGTCAATGCAGCGAAAGGTTGTCCGCCGCATTTTCCGACGTGAGGGAGGTTAAGCTGAGGGTTGACATTGGCAAAGTAGTCATAGGTGGCAAAGTAGATGAACCCTGAATCAAGTTAGTCTGGCAACCTTAATGTCAACTAAGGAGTCAGAAAAAAGTACCAAGGTCCAGGACAAACTGAATGATCTGCAGACGGGTGATCCACTCCTTCCACCCGATGCGAATGCCCCTGGCGCTCTGGAAATAGTACCAGTACATGACAACATGCACCGTGAGGTTGAGAGTGATAGGTACCCAGGACACGGGAGTGTGTCCAACTAGCTGAGTGTAGCAGAGGAAAGCAGTCGCGCCATGGTGGTAGGTGTGCAGGAAGGCTGGATGGTCATTAGCGACAGGCGATTTCATCGGGCAACGTAGAGAAACATACTCAATGGTTTCTTCTTGAGAACGAGAAAGACAGTGTCGAGTAGTTCGACGTATTTAGTGAGGTAGTTGAGCTGGATAACGCTTTAGCTTCTACCGTTCCCTCGGGCATGGTCGTCCACGGGAGAAGACCTACGTAGTAAAGAGTGACGAGCTCGTTCGTCCAACCCGGCTGACCGCAGATGCAGTTGTAGACTCCATGCTTCCAGAGCGATGGAAGCTGCTGGCCCAAGAAGAGCACCAACAATGCACCACTGACACCAGTCAAGATGAAGTTATGTACCATGAACAAAGTATTCAGCTTGAACGGCTGACGCTTGCGCATGAACTCCCAGCCGGTGTAGATGGTGATGTAGTAAAGAGAAATCATGACCAGAGTCTCCTTCAAAGTCGCCATAGACGTCGTTCCAGGAATGAACCGAAACTCGTCGGCGGGGTATCCCATAACGGCGGTCCATGCCCGGTCAAAGAGTGCCCATGGGGACGACTTGAATAGGGCGGGGCCGTAGAACGCATCCAGAGAGCTGGCAGACATGGTGACAGGCCTAACGAAAAATAATCGAGAAGGGAAGATTATATGGGCAAGGAACTGATGAAGAGAATCGAAGGACAAGAGAGTGGAGTGTATAATTAGCGAAGGTCGAATACGGCTACTGGAATTTCTGCACGGCAGAGAAGTAGGAGGGATAAATAGAAGTCGCAAAACAGCGTCTCTTAAGGGCTATATGGATATTAACCGGGAAAGAACGACTGTCAAGTTCCACGGACCGAAACCGGAAAAGCCCGTATCTGAGCAAAGATGGAAACTAAAGAGATCAATGCAACCGGGAGACTAAAATCACCGGGATATATACTTCCTCCCTCTTAGGTATCAAGGACTGCAGGAGGCCCAATATATGCTTCCCCTCTCCCGTGGCAAGGCTTTCCCTTGCAGACCCACTGCGCACCGCTCTTGTCCCTTGTACTCTGTTTACAACCTCACTTCGCACCCCCCTTAAGGAGAGTCGGAATCTGCTATCATCTGAATTCAGGCCGCCTTACTGTCACTAAGGGCCTAGAACCAATACATCCGGGGTTCCCATTCCGCAGATTGACCAATCCCACAGTTTTCATCGATAAGCTGCAGAAACAGAATCCATCCATGCCGCATGGTGATGCTACTCATCTGAGTAGTTCTGATCGCGACCCTGACTTCACGTACACTAGACCAAAGCCCTGTACGGAACACGCAGCCGAAAGACCAGTGGATCTTGACATGTGATCGATCATCTCATTTGATAACTTGATCTTTCGAAATAGCGCTAGGCTTGTCCTTTACTCAAGTATTCATCGGATCCGCTAAGCAAACGCAGGACAGGGGACCAAAACTGGAAATCCGATGACCGTCGCTACAAAATCGCACAGATGGAGAAAGATACTCCCTATTGGATTGCTTACACACCTATACGAGCACTATCTTTGAGATGACACAGATGGAAGTGAGCGAACCTGGAACGCTAGACCCCGGTGGGTCGTTGGAGCTTCGAGTCGTCTTGTTTGAATCCCAAATCTGATAAATCTTTGAAGTGCTAATACGTGATCCAGGTAGCTAGGCGAGTTCCTGTTTTGCACTGTGGGGCCGCATGGCCATGGCGATGAGTTGCAATCAATTGTCGTCAACAAGATCATGGGTTATAGCTCTCGTTAATAGATCTCACTGGTTCTCAAACTGTAGTCACTTGGTACGAGAGCATGCAATTTCGTGTCCATTCCGATCTGCCGTCTCCCGCAAGGAAGACCCATTAGCGTCCCTCCATGGAACTTTGATCACTACCATATGAATGAGGATAGATCGAAACTTCTATAGAGAAGAATGGAAAGGGTCAGAAGCAGTGGTGGATGGATCTATGGTGTTTCCCCGAAATTAACCGTGACGTGGACTCTCAAAAGCATTGGCCTGTCTGAAGTTGCATAAGCTGTAAGCGAACCACCATATCTGCCCGTTAACCAGATAGGTAAGAATAAGGAAAGTGCCTTGCTTGGTAGTTCACACTACGAGGTGGGCCGCGTTTAGTTTGCTGGACTAAGCAGGGATGTTGATAAGAGCTAACGAGAGATCTCGGAGATCGTTTACACCGATCGTGACGGAAGCAATACGAGTTGTAACATACCAAACTAAACTGTGACAATGTTACACATTACAAATCTTATCTTACTGTTCATACAGCCTTACCGTCCGTTCCACTATGCCGAGAAAGGAATGTTCCTTCAATCCCTTAGTTTAGCCGTCCTTTCGCCATGACCGTTGCATTGCAGTATGAACTCATGGCCTCCACTTGGCCTAACTTCATCTGTGCCTGTGGCAGTGGCTATGAGTCCACCTTTACAGGGCTCAGGTACGCCACGCGCTCCGCAATTGAGGCAGCCCGAACTCTGTCAGATGTGATCTACAGCTCCTTTGGGCAATGACACTTTGTGCCCTGTCAAAGCATTTGCTGCTGCCTTTGTTCGTGGCTCCAATGGAGCCTATCCACTGGGAAGGTCCGGAATTGTCCCCTACCTTGGATACTCCTATGGATATGGTCTGATTTCTCGGCCTCGGGGTCTGTATTTGGACCGGAACAGTATCCTCCCTGGCATCAGAGGAGAACGCAGGGTTCGTATAAGAATCAGCTCGTAGGTCGTCTGAATATAAACGGGAAGATCCTCTTTTCTTGTCAGAACTGACCTTCTTCTTTCTTTCCATATCAGGGCCAACAGTCACTGCATAAACTTGTCCTGTGCCGTCCTTAATAGTTCGCTCGTTTCAAGGTTCCATGATGGCTGCTCCAACACCAGCCAAAGCACCATATCACCTGTCTTTCACAACTCTGATACTGGCATCTACCCTCGGTGCCGGTGTTGTGTCGAGAACAACGTCTCTTGACACGTTTACCGCTCTGCTCTGGACTTATACAGTTGCCATCCCGGCCTGGGTCCTGTACAAGTCATACATCTATCCTTTCTATCTCTCTCCTCTTCGTGTTGTGCCTACTGTATCTGGATTCCCTTTGTGGGGGCAATTCTTCACCATCATCACGGAAGAGGTCGGCGTTCCTCAGCGTCGATGGCACAAGGAGCATGGCCCGATCATCCGCTACTTCTTCCCGCTGGGCGCGGAGAGACTGTCCATTGCGGATGACAACGCCCTGAAGCATATGACAGTCAAGAACCCTTACAACTATCCCAAACCTGAGCGCGCTAGGAAGTGGATGCTCCGTATTCTGGGTGAGGGTGTCCTCCTCGCTGAGGGTGGTGCCCACGTTCACCAGCGCAAGGCTCTGACCCCTGGTTTCTCCATTGCGTCCATTCGTACGCTTTCGCCTATTTTCTGGAGCAAGGCAATTCTGATGGCAGACCTCTGGGAGAAGGAGATGAACCTCGCAAACGTCAAGACGAAGTCCTTTGAAGTTCTGGAGTGGCTGAACCGCACTACACTGGACATCATCGGTGAGGCCGGGTTCGGTTCCGATATCAACTCCCTTGAGCACCCAGAGACCCCCATACGGGAGGCGTACCGTGCTGTCTTCGTCTTCGATGTCTGGTCCAGAATGCTGCACGGACTGCAAGCGTTCTTCCCCATCACCAAGTATTTACCTGCGAAGATGAACCGCGATATGGAGTTCTCTCGCCAGATCATTGTTGGAAAGGCCACCAATATCATCAAGGAGAAGGAGGCCAGCGTGAACCCAGCGGACAAGGACATCCTCTCGCTGCTCGTCCGGGACAACATGAAGCTTCAGGCTGCCGGAGAGCAGGGTCTTAGCTTCGAAACGATGCGCGACCAGGTGATGACCTTCTTGGGTGCTGGCCATGACACAACTGCCACGGGTGTTGCCTGGACGCTCCACATCCTCAGCAAGCACCAGGATGTCCAGAACAAGCTCCGTGAAGAAATCAGAGAGCACTATCCGTTCCTCTTCAACGATACCGGTCGCCATGACCCCGAGATATTCAAGAAGATTGACCCGGACCAGCTGCCATACATGGACAACGTCTGCCGCGAGTCCCTGAGATACATTCCTCCGATTCCCATGACTGTCCGCCAGTCTCTCGCTGATGACAAGCTTGGTGACTACTTCGTCCCCGGCGGCACCACCATTTACGTTCTTGCAAACACAATTAACCGCATGACCGAGTACTGGGGACCTACTGCCAATACTTTCGACCCTGACCGATGGGACCACTTGCCCGACTCGTACACCACCAATGCGTTCATGACCTTCCTCCAGGGACCTCGTGGCTGCATCGGTCGTAAATTCGCGGAGACAGAGATGAAGACGATCCTCTGCTCCATGCTCAGTAAATTCCACTTCGAGCGTGATACGTCGGTGACTGACCCTGAGGAATTGAAGATGTGGCGGTTGGTGTTGCGGCCCCGGGATGGAGTATTGCTTAAGGCGACCAAGGTCTAGACGACCTAACAATAACCCAGTAACCAACTGGATATTTTGTCTCGGGTTATCTCCCTTGTTATGTGTTATAATATAATCTCAGGTACAAAATATAAAATCCCATTTTCTAATGTATTGTTCTCACGTATCATATTTCCTGGTGTTTTTCTCTCATATAGATACCTAATAATTTGTTCAATTAGTCCAAATCGACGTAAGTCAGTCGGTGTTCGGTTCAAGCAGAATGGAAAGTAACCAACTATATGATCTAAGTCGGATGTGCCTTCTTCGACAACCACTATACCATCAATTGCCCAACACTTAGGTCTGTTGATGAAAAACCTTGCGATTAGTCTAATTAATCAATAGAATTTCATGATATATTTTCGATATTTTAAAGTCTGCGACCTATGTGTTGGCAGCGCTTTCCAGCCACATTGAAGTGGCGATCTGAAGCTATCAAGTAGATTTGGCCCCCAATTCACGAAATACGTTAAGCTTAGTTGTGTTAACTGGGGCGCTTTGGGGATGCTTCGAGCATTGCTTAATCGTCTCTGGAGATAGGAAGAATCAGTTCCTTCTCTCCTCCATCTTTTTGATCATGTTGTAAAAAATATCTCAGATCGTCTGTGAATCATGTATGGTATGTCGTCAATCCCATGGTAGCAAGCAATCATGGGAATCAGGAGCAAAGAGCGGATCATTTTCCATCACTCAAGAGCAAAGCAGTGACAGCGATAGCCGAAGAGACAAAGTTGATCTACGACCGACGTTCATCACCCCCACAAGAGAACAACGGTGAACTCTCACCAGACGCATCAGATCCATCACATTGAGAAGGCCATGGCTAGAATATTTCACGATTTTATGGGCCGCATTTGTCGTTCAATTACTCTTCTCATTGGAGTCATGCTTCTGATATGCGTCATCTTCGCGTACCGTGTTGAGCGTCGCACATCCTTCAATCCGGCGCTGGGTCTGCCAGACGATTACCAAGACGACGGCAATGATGTCTACTACGTCAACATCGACGCTGCGAGATTCGTCACAATATCTTCCTGGGCAAGTAATGTTGCAGCGTTGCTGCCAGGGTTCATCATGATCCTTTTCTCGTTTCATGTCGCTAGAAGATTGGCGCGCAATGCGGAGAAGCAGCAGATTTCACAACTTCCTACCCTGTATCAATTAGGGTTGCTACGTGGGATGTTGAATGCGCAGTTGAGTTTGCTTTGGACGTACTCACGTACCGTCTGTAGAAATCGAAGCCTCGGCTTAATTCCGCCTTATATGACGCGGTCGTGTTTCTGGTACTTGGGACTGTGTTAATGTAGGAGAATCTACCCACCATCTCTCCTTTCTAATATATTAGCTCTAGCTGGCTGATTGACTTTATTATCCAGCTTTGCCGTATGGGCCGTCGATACCTGGCTCCATGTCGTTACGCAGCCCGTCATCATCTCCCAAGCGTCGATGATGTCTCTTCAGAAATGTTATGGGTTTGAGTTCTGTCCTCAGTGCCTAGGATTGTCAGATATAGGGAATTTCGTGGATATGCCAGACCCTTGCCTCTATCTGCTCGAAGGGAGCACCAATCAAGCAGAGTCCATACCAGATCGAGAACAATCTCCCTAGTAGTTACCGAACCGTCTGAGGGAAAAACGAAGACCAATATTTTTCCTTCCTTGGACCCCCCGTGAATCCGCCAGACAATGTTGATTATTCGGCATCTACAGTGGCTTTCATTTCCGACCGGGAATGACGAGGAGAGCGACTGGCCTCGAGGACCTGTTTGAGGAACATAAAGGTCCTAGTAGTAGACATGTTGGGATTTCTAAGACGGGCGATGGGCGTTGGGTCTATTTTCTGACACGAGGTAGTGGTGTAAGATATATATACATGTAAGCATGAATAGATTTATTTATGGCACAGAATACGATATTCGAATAACGTTTGAGACAATATCGGATTTGATGAGTGGTCACATAGTACCGTGATTAGGTAGCAGGAATGAATGATTTAATTCCCCTTCCGATTCCTTCAACAATCAATCTGTACGCAAAATCGTCAGGTCCCATTTAGTCACCGTCTAGAGGACTTATTCATGGAAAAGTGGAAGTGTAGAAAACGGGCCCTAGAAGGCATACACGTATATAGCCTACCCGCACGAGAATGCAATTCAAGATATTTTCCCTTATATGAATCTACATCTACAGTGCAGATATTATACAAAATTAAGACAGCTGTAATGAGACAGCCTATCCCGTATAAATACTTTGGAATAGGCAAATATATTCGTCCTATATACACCCCACTATTAACATCCCCAAACAGCCCTTGTTGCTCTTCTCTTCCTCAAAGACTTCAAGTTTAACCTGATAGTTTATAAGCCCTTTTCTGTCCTTCTGTAATGGCAGGTCGTTATAAAATCAAATGCATTAGACGCGGTAACAAAAGAAATTTTCAAAAGGGATGCAGGTATGGGATGCAGGTATCTTGATCTTGGCAAAAGGTAAACAAGCAATATGATGACGAAAATGGAACACAGTGATATACTGATGATGAAAAAAAAAGAAAAAATGAACCGTTCCATGGGGGTATCGTATTCCGGAATTATATAGTGATTAGATTAGACACGACCGTTGAGTGATAGCACAATCTGAAGGAAACCTAGTGGGAACGGCCAATGCAATGAGAATAGATCAAATGCGGCGTAACCAGCCCTGTGGACAGGGAAGTTTGAAAAGAAATGATGTGGAAAACATGATCAGCGAATGTGTGCGGTCTATTAGACTTAGAACCGGTGTGGGGTATAATGGGTATCTTAAAGCAATATGCCTGATCTAAAAGAGACCTGGCTAAGATGGACTCAGGAACGGCACCGGAGAGCAGAAGCCTCCAGGCCAACGATAGTCGTTATGAGGACATGCTTGAGCATCCAATGTCCGGAGAGTAGCTGATAGAGCCATGACTATTGGCTTTAATACTCAAACCTTGGTATTGTTAGGAAACCGGGTCGGGTATGCACGTTGCTTGCACAACCAGTTGTGACTACATGAAAATTAAGACATCGAGTCACTTCCGCTGCTGTCGACTGCAAGTGAGACATTTTTCAGGTGGCCTTTTTCCGGTGCACTTTCCATTCCGCTTTCGCAACACGCATGAAAAGTTCAATGTCCTTGATGGGTACCCAACTCGTGAGTACCTTCATCGCATTCTCGAAATCGGATTCGAGGATAATCTCACGCATACCATCGATGAGGGCAGCCGAGGTTGCGTGCAGGACATCGAGGCTCTTTCCAAACGGGCTCGCTGCAGGTTGGCCCTGCGATTCATGACCATTACTTGAGCTCGTTGGCGGCTGCGAGGGTCCGGGAAGGTCAGAGTCCCCTAGAAGCATGAAAACATCCCAAACACGCAGTTGCGCCGGGAAGGGAATGGAGTAGTTGAAAAGCGTGAGATACCAGCGTGTGCCATATGCGGTTGGCGGAATTCCCAGTTCGTTCTACTCGATGTTAGCAATTTGACCTGTACTCCATCAAGTGTGGACAACTTACCAATTTCGCGGCAACTTCACCACCCGCCAGCCATTCCTTTTCAAAATCATCCAACGCTTCCATCAGTCCAGCAAACCCAGATCTATATAGCCGATCTAACCCTCTCAGCAGCCACAGCCGAACAAGCATAATAAACGCATGCTCTTCATCAAAATAGGAAAGGAGGGTCGCTGCCAGCGCGGCCATACCCTGTACGTATCCGGTCTCCGGAAAATACAACGACATGGCGTGAAGTACTCGAAACAATAACCTCTGTCCGCCACGGTAACGTCTTCGAAACATTATGTGGCTACTGATAGTGCGGGGAACATCAATATCAATCTGAACATCATCCGGCGAGGACATGTCTTGGAAGTCGCGGAAAGCTTGTATTAGCTCTTCCTCGGTGGGACTATCCTTCCTCTTCTTTGCACTCGTGGCAAGGAATGAATACCAGGCCGTAGATCGCCATCGGTCAGGGATACCCTTCCATGTCCGCTCCATCAGCTTCGAGCTCTGGGTGTCGAATTCAAATGTCATTCCGCCACCATCCTGGGTCTTCTTGGTAGGCTTGGCCATTTTTGTCCATTTCTCTTCCCGTTCCCATTCCTTCTTTCTCATCGCCCGAGCAGCAGGTGTGTCCACATTATCGTTGGAGCCGAGAGTTTCGAAGGGAAGTGTGAGCATATCTCCGGCCTCATCCCTCAGTCTCCGATCTCTATTATGCGGTAGACGGTTGGTCGCAAACCGGAATCGAGATCCTGACCGCTGTAGGGACGAATAAGCGCTTTGTGAAGAGGTTGGGCGGCTGGTAATATCAGACATTTTCCGAGCAGGGGAACGACCTGAGAAGGAACGATTGCTGGGCACAGTCGATGGAGTGCGTCTTATAGTGTGCTTTCGACGGGGTGTTTCAGATGCAAGTAGAAGACTTGTCGATACGCGTTGGATATGCGGTTCGGGTGCGCTCTCCCGAGGATGACCATTGCAACGTGGGATAATAAACCCATAACGATCTACCTCGCCCGCCTGGATATCATGCCAGTCCTCGATACCCCCAGCCAGTTCATGTGCTTCCCTTTTGATAGATCCATTGGGGTGTCCAACAGAAGAAACACTCCTGACATCCACCGTAGACATGTTGGCATCCGAGATAACGTCCGTCCCACCTTTGGTAGGGGTGCTCTCCTCCCATAATATGCCATTCTCAAGGGCCATTGCTTTGGTGACTTCCGCATCGGTGACATCCTCTTCGCCCTTTTCGTACATAAGCCGGACGCGACGGGACAGCATGTCCTCGTCCGCGGAGATTGCCCGTGAGGCGCCACTTACTGGTCGCACCCGCAGCGACTGCGAAGACCTCATGCGTCTATTGTCCGTCTTGCACACGTTAACTGCGGAGTCGCTCAGACCTGAGGAGGTCGCTGGTTTATTCTCGGGGGGCGTCGACGGTAGATTCTCCTTATTTCCGTTGCTGAGCATGCTGCCACGCTTGGAGAACTCTAAAGATTGTACCGAAAGATCTTCAAACGATCCGGTAGGTATGTTCAGCGTGATCCCATGGAATGGCACTTCAACTGGAGGCGAAGGCGGCGACGGCGCGGTTTTTCTCTCGGAGTCAGTGGACTTCCTGCCCCTCAGACCACCCCATCTCCGCTCTGACCAGCGCGAGCTGGGACGGCCAACTTGATCCTCAACGACGATGCCGGGGACGCTCCTAGGAGATTTGAGGCTGCGCGCGGACTGACTATCAGCCGTTTGAATATGCCTCAGTTCCTTCCCTCCAGACATGGTCGTCGCAATCCCAGAATCTTGCTTCTCAGCACTATCCGATTCGCAAACTAGTCTCACTGAACGGCCCTCGAAGGATGGTGTACTGGTACACGATAGCTTTCTGTCTTGGGGTGGCTCGACCGGCGTAGGGGAAGAAACGGACTTAACCTGGACAGGTGCCTCCGCCGCGACTGTCTCATCGTACGCGACAGCATGAACGCTCGATTCAGCGGCCCGCATGACGGAGGCTGAAGACTCTGCTCTCTGATCCACCATTATTCTGGCATGGCTTGCGATTCACCGCTTCTGTCAACCTTCACTTCGGCTGGGAACCGTCCCGTAATAAGGAGCGAAGTCAATTCACCCTTGGACCAGAGGAATGAGGGGATAGTTCCAACTCCTCCCCAGTCGCGACTGGGACGCCAGGGTCAAAAACCTGATAAGATCGTGTGCTTGAACAATTATGCAGCGGAACACAGCACCGAAGGGTCCCCGACGGAATCAAAGCCCGGCACGAACTAGATGGATAATGCGAAAGCCTGGAATCAAAGAATGGCGGGATTGGAACTGTCTCATTCCAAAGAATGTCGACTGGGGAAGATGGAGCAAGTCAGATCTGGATTGCCCAAGGTACGGCATTGATCAGCGTCGGGGAAGTGGATGTCTCGAGTGGGCTCTTGAAAGGGGGTCGCAAGTTGCGATTGTCCCACAAGTTCCTGGAACTGAGACGACCAACCGCGAGGGAGGTTCAGTTGGTTATGACACGCCAACTGGATGCCATAGGGCGTTCTTGTGAGTTGGTGAAGAAGATAATAACGATACTGATCCGCTGTCAATGTTGTCTTGATCTTTTTTTAGAGCTGTCGTGTTTTTTCTTTTCCTAGCGATGTTCTCCCGTCTTTCGTCCACCCCAGAATCGATGTCCAAATGGCGCCCGCGCGTATGTTCAGTCACGGCCGCTAAGCCACTTAGAGGCGACTAGACCTTTAGGCCACTGGATCTATCTTCGTTCTTTAAAGCTTCAATCCCTAGTGGGGCAACTCCTGATCGGATCTCATCCTCCAGCAAGACAGGGTCGGACCCCCTTGGAAATCTGGAGAGCTATGTGGCAGTCAGTATGGGCCTTCTCCCTTCGGACTAGGAGAGGCCTACGGACTATCCTCGATCGCACGCGGAATAACAATGAATAGATGATAGATAGAGTGGCGTTTAAAGCTTAAGTTTATGAGGCAACCCGTTCCGCCAATACCTAAGGAGCTATCTACTCTACATCAGAGATGCAAGGAGCGGCCTGCTGGATCGACCACAGCCAGTTCATTATTTAACCAAAAAGGAAGACGACACTCCAACGCCATGGCCGTTCGCCAGCAGGCCAGATGCAAAGGACAAGCTAACATGCAAACGCGGCTACGCCAACAGGGATATCAAAAAAAGAGAAAGTCGAAAGGGACCAGGTGGTTCGATGTCGTGTCGTAACGTCCAAGCGCACTACTGGTATTACATCACGCAACGGCTGCCATGTTGGCGCCGGAGCCAGCTGGACCTCCTGCGGGTCGTCCGGGTGCCACGGGTTCTTTGGGTAACAGCTCGATCTGTCTCACTAAGAAGCTTTTCTCGTCCGTGAACTGGTCATCGTCTGTTCGATCCTCGAGGAATTTGGGAAGAAACTTGAGCAGTCGATCGCGGTTGTTAATCAGGATCCGCTGCACCGCCACAGATTTGTTGGGATTCGCAACAAAGACCTTTGCCACATTCTTCGGTCAATCCTCGCGTTTCATCGCCCGGAGAGCCTTGGGTCAAAACATACCTTGAACACGTGGAATCCTTCGTACTGCACCATCTTTCGGTCATCCTTCAACAGCTTCATGCAGAGCTTGAGATGCTCTCCGCTGTCGACGTAGGTCGTCATGACATTATAGTTGGCCCGGTCCAGGAGGATCTCTCCTAGCAACTTGATGCTCTGCCGCTTTGTGACATAGGAGTCTGACTGGACAAGGATGCTGTTGTATCTGGAGAAGAACAGATCAAAGTTGGTGGCCAGATAGCCGGATACAAGGGTCTTGTGACGTGTGAGAATTTCCTGTGATGGGGTCGTTAGCTCATTGTTATCAACCGGCGTCTGTTGTGAGGAGCATACCCTGAAAGTGGTAAACGCATCCGCGCTCACTTCGAAGCTCCCTCGATCTATCCATCCAAAGAACTTCCAGAATATACCCTCTCCTGATTGTATAATGCCCGCTTGTAAGTCACTTAGTCGAATAGCCGGCTCCCCTTCGCCAGATTGATCGTAGAGTATAATGGCCGCAATCACGTCGAATTTCAAGGCTTCCCTCAGAATTGTCCCACACGGCATTGCACTCTGACTGTATTCGTAGCCCCGACACAGTTCAACAATGACTTCTGGCCTATTATGGACAATGTACGATATCACTGGTGGGTCCCCATTGGTGGACTGCGGAGGTTTAAATCGGAGGACATGTGAGAATATTGTTTGTGCGTCCTTCCTTGACTCGAAAGGTAGTAGTCGGATACTCCTAGCTAGCTCATATAGCAAATCCTCTTGGATGACGGCCTGTACCAATGCTTGTACCTGCTCCGGTGACGTCTCGACCTCTTCAACTAAGTTAGCTCGCTGAAGCTTTGAATTATGCATTCTCGGGCTTTTTTTAAAGCAGACCTTGAGTTCCTTGGACAATTAATTTCACATGTGCCAGCTGCTTCGCGAGATCTTCTTCGGTCTAGATAATTGCTCTATCAGAACGAATCAATATAGCTGTTATCAAGCCCGACGAACCTTTGGGGTGCCAGGAGTCTCCCATAATCTTGCTAGGAGATCTTTGATCGTCTTTGAAACGTCGGACGGTTGCCGTGGTCGAGCACGGTTGAAGAAGAACGCCATTGTTGCGGGGAATGATTGTTGACGGGCGAAGAATGGAGACTCAAGGGCGCCAGCGCATCTGATTTTAAGAAATGAATAATTGCGAAGCAGAGAGACGGCCTCGAATCTTTAGCTCGCCTATGCCAATGGCAAGGAGAAGGGGCAATTGAGTTTGTCCTAGAGAGTTTGAGCCAGCTAGAAAAGGACTCGAGATGAGAGTGTCTGGTCTTGAACGGGAAGTCTAGCAACACACTCGGAGGCGGTGACGCTCTGGCGGGGTTCCCGCGCAGGCTGGGCCAGTCGTTGCGCCGATAAACAAAAATGGTATGGAGCGGGGCAACCAGCAACGGTTCGATCTAAGGGACCGAGATTTTTTTTTTAATCTGCATTTTGCGGTCGTTCACGACGGTCTGGTCGCTCTCATATCATCGTCAGATTCTCTATCATCTTTTTCAAGGATTCGTGAGAAGTGTGAGCCGACAATGTCTGCTTCTGACGCCAGTCGGGCCCTTCCCGAAGCGGACGATAAGTTCTCCGATAGCGGTTCTTCAACAGACGATGATCTGGATATCACCAAGGACGAGGGATGGGAGGATGTAGAGCCAGATGATGATTCGCAGCCCATCGTGGGTCTGTTCAGCGCGGATGTTTACCCGGATGTGCAAGCAATGTTGAAGGATAGCAAGGAGAAATATAACTTCGACCTGAGGAGGATCCAGAAGGAGCTCGGTGTGTAGCCAACAAAAAGTGGTGTTGGAGAGGCCGCGAAATTCTTTTTGACTCTACCCTCCATACTGTCATTCTCCGCCGGGAGTTGCGATTCGTGATGGCTCGATAACTGGCTGACCTGTTCTTCCCTTCGTTCTGTACAATCAGATCTAGATTTTATCGAGACTATCAAGCTTGTCAACTACATCCGATCGCAAGTCAGAGCCGGCAATAACCGCCCCGATGTCTCGTCCAAAGCTATCTTCGATGATGACATCTATATGAAACCCGTCCTAGAAGACGATGCGCTTCTGTATAGTCTTGAAGATCTTGGCGAACTGGACACTGAGGCTGAAGGCGAAACAAGCAATGCGGAAAAGCGGGTGTTGGAGCTGCAAGAGCAGCTGGAGCGTCTTCAGGGCCAGTTTTCGGAGTACAGACTGGCTGTCCAGAGGTCTCTCAACGACCAACTGTCCAAGGAGGATGACAGCAACGCTTCGAAGGACCAAGCCCAGAAAGCCGTAGATAGGCTCCAAGAGGCGGATGCTGACTATTTCACATCCTACTCCTACAACAGTATGTTATCAAATTGGGCCTATGGGCTATACGTACTCGGCTGACATCTCCATCTTAGCGATTCATGAATCGATGCTCAAGGACGCAATCCGTACTGATTCTTACAGAGACTTCATATATGAGAACAAGCGGCTTTTCAAGGATAAGGTTGTGCTTGATGTGGGATGTGGCACCGGTATATTGTCCATGTTTTGCGCCAAAGCGGGCGCAAAGATGGTTATTGCAGTTGACAACTCGAACATTATCGAGAGAGCGCGAGAAATTGTGTATGACAACGGTTTCGGGGATGTAATCAAGTACGTATATGATCAGGGTCTTCTTCTGCGTATGCTGTTGCTGACCAATTGATCCAAGATGCGTCCGTGGAAAGATCGAGGAGGTTACCTTGCCAGTCCCGCAAGTAGATATTATAGTATCCGAGTGGATGGGTTATGGTTTGCTCTTCGAGGCCATGTTCGACTCCGTCATCTATGCTAGAGATCGCTACCTTGCGCCTGGTGGTCTCATGGTCCCCTCGCATGCTACGCTCCGTATTGCTCCTCTTGCTGATCCGGACTTTATTGCGTCTCATATCTCCTTCTGGAATGATGTCTATGGGTTCCAGATGTCCAGTATGCTCCTCGGCATTCATGATGAGGCCCTAGTTCGAATCATTCAACCATCGACCGTCGCCGCGGATTCAAATCTTTTCTTGCAGTTGCCACTCCACACTATTACGAAAGAAGAGCTATCCTTTGTCAAAGATTTCGAGATCACTCTCAAGGAAGATATCGATGCCCTCGATGGTTTCACCGTCTGGTTCGACATCTTTTTCATGCCATCACGCACGTCCACGCTTCCGGAAAATGCTGTACCTGCCAACATGCAGAAGCAGGGCTTTGTCGCATTCACCACGGGTCCCGACGGTCCAGAGACACACTGGCAGCAGGTAGTCTTGCTCATCAACCACAAGCAGAAAGAACCTGCGCACCTGAAGAAGGGCCAGGTTATCAAGGGCCAGATCGAATACCGAAAGAAGGAAGAGAAATCTCGATCACTAGACATCGAAGTCAAGTGGAACGTTGAGGGCGCTGAAAACGGAACACAACAGTGGTCCTTGCAATAAGCGCATTCCTTGCATCTAAAAAGTATATTGTGATTTTTGATGGGATCAATGTACAGGAAGGATGTGTTGGATGGGTCACAGGTCATGAGGGGCTGCCATATAAAAGGGAACAAAGGATTTGGATATCTTCTCATAGAACAGGGAGCTCTCTCAAAATACAATGATAGGAATCGAATTGTGCAGTGCACCATACTTCCCAAACCTAGGACCTAGGGATTTCTCGGGCATCCCTTTTATCACCGTAAGCATCCTTATGACGGTTTCTAGAGCGCTCACGCTCTCGACCATGATCACTACTTCGGGCCTCGCGTCCACCGCGATGACTTCGAGAGTGAGAATGCTTTGAGCTCCGTTCAGGTGATGTATCATGGTGGTGATGATTTCGATGTTGATGACGATGGCGATGGCGATGGCGATGCGAATGCGATCTGCGCTGCTTCTCTTCTTTGCCTAAATTCGCATCCAAGCTGAAACCGTCGAGGCTGTCAGCCGATTCTACAGACCTCGATCGGGACCTATGCCTCCTTCGTCTCGATTTCTTCTCTTGCTCTCTTCTCAGCGACTCCAGCTCACGTATCCTCTCATCTTGCCACTTCTTTCTTTCGCGCTCCACCTCATTTAGTTGACGGACGCCCTTCTTCATCGCAGCCAATGGATCATTCGCGTCCACACGAGCCTTCTCTCGCTCTCGCCTCATTGGGTCCTCATTTCCCCAGACATCTTTATCAGGCAGGCTATCTAGCGCTACAGCCTCCTTCGCTGACGACGAGTACCACGGATTTCGGCCAGCAGCCCCCTTGAATCCAGCTGCGTTCGAGAACCGCATGGTATATTGCTCTTCGTACTCGCGTTTCTTCTTCAAAGCCTCCGCTTCAGCCTCCGCATTCTTCTCTACAGACTGCTTGCCCGTTGCTTCTCCGGGGAAGAGATTGATATGGCCTGCGGTGTCGACTAGCGGGGCATCGCCGGAGGAGAATGCCAGCAGCTCCTCCCGCTTCGCAAGGGCCAGCGCAGCATCCTCTTTCGCAAACCTAATGTCGCGATCTGTATCATTCTCCCCAGCAAGGCGTCTCCTCTTCCTATGCCTCGCAGCTTCTTCGTCGTGTCTTCTCTCGTGGTGGTCTGCAACAGGTTCGGACGTTGGGGGAGGCGGGGTCGAGGGTCGTTCGCCACGAAGTATCTGGATGCGCCTCGCAGCATCTATCTCTTGCATCCGCCGTTCTTCCTCCTCTTCCCGAGCTCTGGCTTGGGCTTCATCATGTCGGACTCGAGCGATGTTCTCTGCGTTGTAGACATTCCATGATTTCTTCCCGAGGAGATGCCTAGAGTTGTTAATATCGAGCTTGCGAAGAGTCAAAGAAGGGAGCTTACAGAGGCATTCTGCGAGGGAGAGAATAGGGATGCAGAGAGCGGCTACTATTATATCCACGAACAAGAGCATTAGTAAGGGTACACTTAGTGGACTGAAAAATAGCACTTTATTTTATCAAGATATGCAATACACGTTCATATTTCATGGATACTATGGAGGAAGCTAAAGCTCCGCGGTGGATGCTCGGCGGGCGGCGAATCCCCGCGGGTCGGGGTGGCTGAAACCGGAGAATGCGGTAGTTAAGTTCCCGCTGCGACAGCACAGCTTTCATCGAGTTTCACACTCGACACCTTCATACACACTCTTTCTCTCTCCTTCTTACTAGGAAGCTGGAGGGTCCCATACTTTTCGTCCGAATCAGCAGGATCGCTGATTTGATTAATCCCAGCGGAATTGCGCTGCCTGGACGGCTGGCCACGGGACGAGACTGTTGAAGCTTAGCTGTCGATTCGCATCCGCCTCAGCATTTCACTTTTCGGCTTCGACGGGACAGATTAGATATTTGGGGTAGACAGCAATCGTTTTTGCCTTCTATTCTCAAACCGCAGAAAACCCCACGTCCGGTATATTGCGAGCGACAATGTTTAACCGCAATAACTTGAACCCATTCGGTTCCCGGCCAGACGCTGGCCGCGCGCCACCGCAGAATCCATACGCACAATCCCCCGGGGGAACACGTTATGAGCCTGTCTCGAGAGGAGGGTACGGAGCTTCATCTCGCCGAAATAACTATGACACTGTGATGACTGACGCTTACGGCCATTCAAGAGGATATGGAGCTCCGCCACCTCCCGCAGACAGACAGATGCCGGCTCGCCCCCCTGTAGGAAGACCGCAGAGCGGTGGTGCAGTTTGGACGCTGCGACCGGCAAAGAGTCCGGACAATACGTATACATTTGGAAATTTGTGAGTTCACCCGTCAAATATGATTGGCGTAAGTCAACAGGCTGACATGGTATAGGGTGGCCGTTTCAGCCCAAGAATTCCCTCCTTCCAGAGACGGTACCGATACTTTGCTGCTTATTAACGACCTCTACGTCTTTTCAGCGCGGCCACTTGATGGATTCCCACCTGGACAAATTAGCATGTCCGATCCGCAGCGGACATGGGCCGGAGTCGCTTTCACGGATACCGTAAAGGTGCAGATGTACGACCCTTTCAGCCAAGGCGGGCAGGCCTACCTTGGTTCGACTGATATAGAGGTTGGATTTGCTGGAAAGAAGAGGGTCGAGACTCCATACGACCAGGATGAACTGGCGAGCGTTGTGATCAAGGTACGTTACGGTTTCATCCTTTCTTTTAGCTGCAGGAAGCTGACTGTTGTAGAACTTCGAAAACCAGATATTCTCGCCCGGTCAGAAGATCCTGATGGATCATAAGAGCATACCTCTGCTGTTGACAGTGAAGACTGTTCAGTTGATGGACTTGACCACTGAGAAGCCGGGGTCGTCGACTGCTCGTGTGGCTACTGAACCTACTGCAAGGGGAATTCTTACACGCCATACCCTAATTAATTTCTTCAAGGATGCCAGAACTGGTATCAACCTGAAAGCTTCCAACCGGAGACCAGCGGCGAACTCCATCATCACACCAGACTTCAAGTTCGAGGACATGGGTATCGGTGGTCTCGATGCCGAATTCAGCACTATCTTCCGTCGTGCCTTTGCATCTCGTATCTTCCCTCCGGGCCTGATCGAAAAGCTTGGCATTCAGCACGTGAAAGGTATCCTGCTATACGGTCCTCCGGGAACCGGTAAAACGTTGATCGCCCGCCAAATCGGAAAGATGTTGAATGCTCGGGAGCCTAAGGTGATCAACGGTCCGGAAGTACTGAACAAGTATGTCGGCCAGTCAGAGGAGAACATCAGAAAACTCTTTGCGGATGCGGAGAAAGAGTACAAAGAGAAAGGAGACGAGAGTGGACTGCACATTATTATCTTTGATGAGCTTGACGCTGTCTGCAAGCAGCGAGGCAGTGGAGCAGGCGGTGGTACTGGAGTCGGAGACAGCGTGGTGAACCAGTTGCTTTCCAAGCTAGATGGTGTGGACCAGCTCAACAACATTCTTCTTATCGGTATGACCAACAGGAAGGACATGATTGATGATGCTCTGCTGCGTCCTGGCCGTCTTGAAGTGCATATGGAGATCTCCCTTCCGGATGAGAAGGGCCGAGTTCAGATTTTGAAAATTCACACTCAGAAGATGAGAACCAACAACGTGATGGACTCGGATGTCAACCTCGAGGAACTGGCACATCTGACCAAGAACTTTTCTGGTGCTGAGATTGGTGGCTTGGTGAAGTCCGCATCCTCTTTTGCTTTCAGCAGACATGTGAAGGTTGGCACAATGGCTGGTATTAGCGACGACATCGTCAACATGAAGGTGAACAGGGCCGATTTCCTTCATGCACTAGATGAAGTCAAACCAGCATTCGGTGTCTCCGAGGAGGAGATTGCAACTTGCATCCAGTACGGCATTATCCATTTCTCGCCAACCATTAACGAGATCCTGAGGGAGGGCGAGCTCTTTGTGAAGCAAGTGAGCCAGGCCAACTCCACTCCCTTGTTCTCTGTACTATTGCACGGACCCCCCGCTAGTGGAAAGACAGCTCTGGCAGCGAAGATTGCGCTGGACTCTGGCTTCCCCTTCATCAAGCTTATCAGCCCTGAAGACATGGTTGGTTTCAGTGAGTTTGCCAAGGTTCAGCATATCAGCAAGGTGTTCAACGATGCCTACAAGAGTCGTACTAGCGTCGTTGTTGTGGACAACATCGAGAGAATTATTGACTGGGTCCCGATTGGTCCTCGCTTCAGCAACACTGTTCTACAGACTGTCATGGTGTTCCTGAGGAAGCAGCCCGCCAAGGGTCGTCGTCTCCTGATCCTAGCGACTACGACAGAGCGCGCTGTCCTGAAGCAACTTGACCTATACAATTCATTTAACTCCGATATCATGGTTCCTACTGTCAATACTCCAGATGAGCTGAGATATATCCTCGAGCAGTCTAGATCTTTCAACCCACAGGAAGTCCAGGAATCTCTGGCTGGAATCAGTGGAATCTCCGAAGAGACTAAGATCGGAGTTGGCGTTAAGCGCATACTGCTTGGTATCGAGACAGCCAAGCAGGATCCTGACAAAGTGGGACGGTTTACTCGCGTCATTAGTCGTGCTATTGATGAAGAGAATTTGTTTCAATAGATGTATATACCTATGACTATGTTCTGTTGGTAATTACGATCCATGATATATCCGTGCGATGCAGGTTCCAATATTTCCGTCTTCGGAGTATATAGAGGAACGGCCAGGATATTGAGATATCTCCAGTATCATGATACTCTGTGAACCCAGGAATAGACATAGGGGTCGTACTTATCTGCACGTGATCTTATCGATAAGAACTACTTTAGGTCCATATTATTTTGTCCTGGTTAAAGCCGAGGAACACACCAGTGCAACTTTCTCCTAAACAACCTCCTTTTCATAAACATAGCCTTTATCATACATTCACACCTTTAGTTTATCCTTTTCTTTGTGACAGCACCGTTTATCTGTTTACCCTGACATTCTCCTCTAGAATACATTGTTTACATATCTACAGTAAACAGGTGAACCTAGAAATCATGGACAACAATCCGGATGATTCTATCGTCGCCGCAGCGATGGGATTCTCATCCTTTGGAACAAAGGCTAGAGGCAGTAACACGACTGAGGCAGCGATATATAAGGGTACGTCTGACTCACTGTCCTCGCAAACCAAAACAACCCCATCCATCCCTCTGACACAGCATCTCCAGATACCAACAAACGCACGATCGAAGACATGGTTCCCGAGTCGAGTGCCATCTTTGCTGGTGATGCTGAAGGTCTGTTCTGTCATCTCTACTTCATTATTGAACCTTTTTTTGATACCGGTCCTCCTCGCGCCGATTCTGAAGTTTACTATCTTTCATTCTCCCCTGCCGTTCTCCCTCTGAAAAGACGCGTCTTGACTACCTGGGGTGACCCCGCGATGTCTCCTCGCGCTCGTCGGTACTCGGACAGTTCCTATTCTCCTGCTTTGCAGCTGCCTAAGGACTACGAGACCGGGATCGAGATACTGGAGAAAGACGATGTGCCTGCTATTGAGGAGATGGACATCTCTGACATGAAAAAAGAACCTCAAGTCAACGCCGACGAACATGTCGAAACTCACGACCACGGCGAAGAAGCTGCCGCTGACAAGCACGTCGAAAAGAAGCCCAAGACCGAGGGCGAGGCTGGCGCCGAAGTTGCCGCTCATGGTGAGACTCCCAGCCCAAGTCATAACACTTCTATTCTAGAGACCCTGACAGATTCACTGATTTCTGCTTTCTCCTCTAGCTGAGAACGGCAAGAATGACAGCGAGGAGGGAGGCTCCTATGAAGCTCCCAACGGAACCGTCCTCTCCAAGAAGGACCTTCGTCGCCTGGCCGCTGGCGTCAAGAAGGAAAACGGGGACACCGTTTTCTTCCGGCCCAGCTTCATCGAGGACCCGTGGGCCGGCCTCAAGCCTACGAAGCTGGCGTAGGCGGCGGCCCGTAAGTTTTCTGATTTTATGTCCTTATTACTCGATAGCTTCAGATACTGACACATGTTGCTCTTATAGACGGGCCTCGATGACAGCCCTGGGGGAATCTCGTGGAATAAAAAAAAAGGGATGAGCTGGGGCTCTCCCAATTCTTTTCTCGTTTGTATTGTTTTGTTCTTTTTGGCCTTCGGGCCCCACGAGACCCATGATGCCATCCTGTATTTTAGATCGGTGCCAAGAGCACCTTGATCCATGCTCTCCCAGCTTGCATTGCACTGGGGAATGAATCTAATGCTTCATATCTACATCGTGTTCAGATGGTCCAAACCATTAGTTCAAACTCGTAAGACTAGGTTCGCAGCCTCTGAAAACGGGCTATAATCATCAATCCTGAACCAGTATATGTAGTCTATGGGCGATCTCAAGAGCAAATATAATAAAAGAAAATTGGCCATGCCTGTAATTCCAACAATGCTATATAGTGACAAGCCGAAACTCCAACTCCCATACCAGTATGAAATGAACCATACTAGGATCATGCAAACCAGCCATCCGTGCTGGGGCGACATTGAGTACATCCAAAAATGATGGGGATATCATCATAGATCAAAATACGTTCTATATCATGTGGTACAGCATGTCTTGCAGCCAACTCCTGCTTAGCGACGTCAAACCAGGTATCTCTTATAGGTTGATGTTGACTCCCATTCAATGCACCCTTAAAAACCAATGAACTCCTTTCATCCCGCGCGTTTCTCATCAAGTCATCTTCGAAATTCTGCATGAAATATTTCCGTTGTGCTCGTTGGTTTCCCCCGTCACCGATCTCTGCTGAAAGATATTCCAAGATTCGTACAAATGGTGAGAATGTGAGCAAGGAGCCGATCCAGCTGTCGTCGGTTGTTGTGCCTCCTTGCTCTTCGGGGGGAACAGTGCTTCGCAGGATTGAAACCAGAAGTTGCATGCAATGATGAGTTGATATAAGAGTGGATGTGTCTGTGAATGGTGGTGATTGTAATATCTTGAGTTGCAATTCCCAGTACATAGTCTTCCGTACATCAGGTGGTATTGGGACAGGAAGCCGTCCTGCTTCAAACTCATGCAAAAGAGTATTCTTATGTTCTTGTCGGGATAGGGCATATGTCTCTAGAAAATAAAGTACACAATACCTGCAGCGAGAGAAAGAAGCATTAGCCAGGTCCTTAGTAGCTTCAAACAGGAGAGCCCTACATGAGTGGGGTGAGGTTAAACCATAGGCTTGCTATACCTCGCTTGGAGAGATCATGGCGCTTGCTCTTCATTGGGAATTTGGACTTGACAAATGCTGCTTCACGATGCAAGAATCCATCCATCACACGGTTTGCAATATAATAGCATAGTCTCGAGCACCATTTCTGCCGTCGTCGCAGGCTATGCAGATATCTGAAAGTATAAAGATGACCGCCTTTTGCACTCTTCGTCGGCGGGAAGAGGTCTGATAAGAGCATTACGTCATCTTCTGGGTTTCGAGTAAAGGTTCGCTCGTTATCGATTGGGGATGGAAGGGTCCCATGCCTGCGCTGGCTGAGATACTGCCGGGCAATGGAATGTTCATGTGCAGTCAGCACTTCGTAGAAAGCGCGGCAGACAAGCCTCAGGGGCAGAAGGTCTCGAACGCTGCATTGAGCGAATATCTTTATCTGAAGTTCGACCGGAAGGAGATCCCAAGGAGAGGAAGTAGGAGTAAATTCCACCGTTTTTGCGCTGCAGTTCACATGTGAATTAGCGACTGGTAGATCAATGCACTAACAGCTACCTTCATACAGGGTAATACATACCTCGCCGGAACGTTCGGCTTGTGCCATTTGTCCTCCCCCTTTCTGCCTCGATCAACGGAAAAGCGAAACTTCTTGACGTGGCTCTGCAGAACGGATATCATCGCGGACCTGCCAGCTACATGAGGAGTCTAGCTCCAGCATCGGTCTAGCATTTAAACACGGAGAAGCCGCGGTTTGACTCTTGTCTGAAAGCGGCCGAGCCCGGACGCGGCGCCAAGTGGGATAACTAAGCGGGACGGCGATCCTCAGTTTGGAGATTGTCTCATATCACAGCCACGATGAGAGTCGCACCGGCATATTTGGAAATAGCAGCTCGTCCAGGCTTTGCTCAATTATCGCGATCCTTCTAGTCGACATCTCGCACATCTTCCAAGTATGATGGGTCTCAGGCCACCAGGAGCTGCGTAGTTGTTCCATCCAGCTGCAAAGAATGTCTGCCCAGACTGCCATCGATACCATGGGCTCGCCTTCAACTCCTGGAGCAGCGTCTGGACAACCCAGGCAGAGCCATTCCTGCGTTGTATGCAAAAGAAGAAAGGTGAAATGCGATCGCACTGTCCCTTGTACGAACTGTGTCAAGGGTGGAGTTGAGTGCATCTTCCGTGACCCGCCTCCGCCACGTCGCCGCAAAAAGAACCCCGACGCGGATATAGGGAATCTCATTTCGCGACTTAGACGTTATGAAGAAGTCATGAAGAGAAATGGCATAGATCCATATGCCTCTGGTTCCACTGAAATAGCGTTACGCTCGGAAGGTAATGTTGATACGATCAACTCCCCGGAACCTATAGCAGCGGAGCGTGGTCCGGTAAATAGTCGTGCTTCTGCCCCTGAGTCCGGGAGACTCATAACCACGGAAGGAAAACCTGTATACATTGACAAGTGTGTTGACCCCCGTCTTGCCATTATTACGTACAGCAGTCACTTATTCTAGCAGTAATCTATGGACTAGTGTAAGCCATGAGGTGCGTGCCACGTCCTATTTATATATGTTATCCGTGCTCATAATTAGCTGTTAGCTCGAGGATGTGGAGGAGACACTTCATGATTCTTCAGAACATGAGGCTGAGCCCTCACTGCTTAGTCAAACCCATCATCCTGATCTTGATGGATCGTTACTCTTTGGCGAGAGTTCGAATCAGGACTTAAGTACCTTGCATCCTGACCCTGTACACATATTCAAACTATGGCAGATATTCCTAGATAATGTTAACCCCTTGACCAAGGTCTTGCATGCACCTACGGTGCAGCAGATGATTCTCGATGCCTGCGGCCACTTAAATAACGTTGAAAGACAACTAGAGTGTCTCATGTTTGCGATATACTGCTCCGCCCTCGCTTCTTTACAGAATGAGGATGTCAGAAGCTCGTTTGGAGAATCGAAATCCATTTTGACTGCAAAATATAGGCGAGGAGCACAGCAAGCACTTGTGAAGGCGGGTTTCCTGAAAACCTCAGATTTCACAGTTCTTCAAGCATTTGTTTTGCTGTTGGTATGTGGCCGTTGTCCCTTGAGGTAGCAGCTCTTGCTGACGGTTCATTAAGCTATCTTTGCGTTCGAACTATGACCCACGGTCCCTGTGGTCATTAAGTGGCATCGCTCTTCGAATTTCTCAGCGGATGGGACTCCACCGGGATGGAACTGCTCTCAGGTTGTCGGTGTTCGAGACTGAGATGAGGCGCAGGCTTTGGTGGCAGCTTATAATACTTGATAGTTGGAATGGACGACTTTCTGGCTCCGGTTCCGCACTTACTTTTCCTCACATGGATACGAAGTTACCGTTGAACGTCAACGACAGTGATTTGTACCCTGATATGAAAGAAATACCGAAAGAGCACTCAGGAGCGACCGAAATGATTTTCTGTCTCATGAGATATGAAGTAGGCCATTTCTTTCTGCGCAAAATCACTGCTTCTTCTCCTTTCGATGGCCATTGGTCTACATTCAGCAATCTGTCAAAATCACTGGCAGAGAAGGATCAAGCTCTTGATGAAATGGAAAGGATATTGGAACAGAAATACCTCAGACACTGCGACAAATCCATTCCGCTACACTTAGCAACCCTGTTCGTGGCAAAGGCAGCTTCCTGTGCGATGAGGCTAGAGGCTCATCATCCTCGGCAGTATTCGTCTCAAGGAAAGGAGATACCGCAGGATGAGAAGGATCGGTTTTTCTCACTATGTTTAGAAATCGCGGAGTATGCCAATGTAGGTCAAACCAACAAACTCACCGAACGATACCTCTGGCACATTGAGAGTCATTTCCCTTTGCACGCTTTGATCTACACTCTTTCCGAACTACGACATCGCACTGCAGGTGAAGAAGTGGAAAGAGCCTGGCGTCTTGTAGACTTGGTCTATTATAGGCAGTATGGGAAGGTGATCACATATACTAAAAGTCCTGTGCACCTTGCAATTGGAAATTTGGCCTTAAAAGCCTGGGCTTCCTACGAAGCGGAATCTGCACGGTGTGGTCGTCCGTGCCTACCGCGACCCGAGTTCATTTCTACGCTCTACGCTCGGCTCAGAAGAAATTCAAAGACCTCGACTGTGAACTCCACTGTCACTAATCAAAATCACCTACAAACTCCGGGCTTTGCAAGTGAACAACATATACACTCTTCTATATATTCTGCTGCGCCTCTGGAGATGGATACTTCTTCTGTTGACATGGATATACAGTTTCTACCAGGTGTTCCTACCTTTGAAGATAGCCCGATGGATTGGAGTCAATGGGATAATCTACTCCAGCAATTTGAACAGCAGACACAAGATGAGGAGTACCTACGACTAGATAATCTATAGTTTACTCTTCGAAGTTGTTGTGGACAGTCTACTCCATGGTCAAAATATTAACCAAAAGTTCTCAGCTGGAAATTAGCCCGTCATATGGCAATCATCTAACCTGATAGCTTTGCAGACGAAATAGGAGAGAGGAATATATCTTCACTCTGAGGTACTCGAGTATGTCTAACATTAAAGTGCTACCCTACCTGTTCAAACAAGTTATTGGGATACATTACAATTTCACAAAACCCTAAAATAGCACTTCCTTTACACCAATTCCCACAATCCGACTCCTTACTTACGACCTTTCACGCTCTTCCACTCCATAGCTAAGGCGCCTATAATCGAGATGCAGGAAACGCAAAGAGCAACGACAAAAGCGATGCTAATTGCATCGTTATAAGCCCCGAGAACAGTGGGCAGATATTTGGAGTCGATCATTTCATGAAGTTCAATTGCTCCTGTATTGGTCACGGTGCGAGCAATGTCAATCCCCGAGTGCGGCAGAGCTTTGACAAGATCTTTGATCAGACGGCCACTGAAGACATTTTGCGCGACTGAGACGAACATGCTGCCACCCAACGCATTTCCGAATTGCATGAGCGCTGCCCCTGTCGGGACGTCTTTCTTGGGAAGTACCGTCTGAGCAGCGACGCTTGCCTGTTGCATCCCCAGACCAAGTCCGAATCCATATAGCACTTGATAGCCGATCCACTTCTCGTGTCCTGTGGTTGTCTGGAACGTCGTCAAGAGGCCAGCACCAATTGACATGATGGCAGTACTTAAAAACATGATTGGCGTATAGTATCCGAGACGTGTGACAAATGTTCCTGCGATGATAGTGCCCGAGACTAGGGATAGAACCAATGGAATATTCATGATACCGGACTTGACGGCGCTTGCATTTTTGATCGCCTGAAACCAGACAGGAAGGTAATAGATCACAGTCATCATCGAAGCACCAATACATATTGAGTAAAAGAGGCCAGCCGCCACACTTCTTTGTTTTATCAGTCGAGGGGGCACCGTTGCAGTGTCTCCCTTCCAGATCTGGATTGAAACAAAGGCAATCAGAAGCACCCCGAAGAGAACAAAGAGAGCAATAATACGACCATTATGCCATGGATACGTTGAACCTCCCCACTGCAAAGCAAGGAGCAGACAGATAATGCCTGGTAGGAAACACATTGTTCCCAACAGATCAAGCTGGGAGATTCGCTCTCTCATTGTGGAAGCTTGATTGGCATTCGGTGGCGGGGTCATCTTCAAGATGAGTATGATGATGAGGATCGCAATGGCACCTATGGGCAGGTTGATATAGAAACACCAGCGCCAGGAAACCTTGTCCGTGAATGCTCCTCCCAGCAAAGGTGCTACCACGGATGAAATGCCGAACATTGCGCCCATGAATCCGATATACATCGGTCGCTTCTGCATTGGGACATTGTCCACGATGATGACAATTGCCCCGGAGAAGATACCGCAAGACCCTAATCCTGCTATTGCTCGTCCTATGATGAAGCTAGCAGAGCTTGGTGCAGCACCACAAACAGCCGATCCGACTTCAAACACTCCGATGGCGAAGAGAAATATCCACTTCGGTGGATAGAAGGTGTAAATGCGACCGAAGAGCAACTGGAATGAACAGCTAGTCAGGAGGTAGCTGCTGCCATACCAACCAATGTCGTTGAGTGAGCGGAAATGGTCAGTTATTCGGGGGATAGCAGTGGCGATAATGGTTCGATCCTGAGGAATTCGATCGAAGTCAGTGATAGTTCTACAGAAGCAAAGCAATAGTCTCCAGGGGAAAACATACCAGTGCAATCAGGAATACAGCCAAACATAACGCAAACATAATGACAGCGACAACTTTTCCAGAAGGATACTCATGGACATCCTCTACCTTGCCGGCATGATTCTGGCCAGCATGGCCCTTCTCTGTATCAGGAGAATCGAGCACTTGAGACATTATAGTCGATTAGGTTTCCTGCGTAGAAGATACGAATAGTATTATAGGTAATAAAATAAACAGCTTGACACAGTACAAGGAAATAGATATATCGAAAAGCTCATCAATTGATTTCGCGTTTCTGTGATCTATACTGTATCCCTGACCTTCAACTAACACCGACCAGGGGAATATATACACATATATCGATGATATTTTAGTAACAGACAGAAGCTTTCTAGTCCTCTCGGGGGTTCCATACGATCTCTGCCGATCTCGTATTCGACTCAATTGCCATCAATATCTACAAGCTCGGGGGGGACCATCTCGGGGGCGAAGACTGGCTCGGGCCCGAGATGCATAACGTAATCAACGAGCGAGCGGGCCTCCCGAGCGAGCGGGCCAGGGCATAATACATACAAATTGTCATTGCTATATCTCAACGACCACAATATATGTTAGTTTCTAGTTTGGTTTATTAGAATAAGAAGATATATTTGTATATATAGTTAAATAA
>QEIL01000118.1:0-81674 GCA_003116535.1 Paecilomyces niveus
AATTTTTTTAAAGTTAATATAAATATTAACTTTAACTTTTATTATATAATTAAAATATTTAATACTTTAAGCTTTAAATTTATATTTATTAATATTTATATATAATTTAATATTTAATAATTTCCGAAGAATTAATTTTACTTTTTTTTTATAATTTTTTAAGGTTTTATTAAAATATATTAAAATATTATTAATATAAGCTAAAATAAATTTATTAAGGTATTCCCTTAGAATACTATTTATATAATATTAAAAGGTAACAAGTACTTTAATTAGTTTAAAGAGGGTAATTAACTATTTATATAATTTATATTAAGTTTAAAAAGTAGTTTTTTATTTATTTCTTTCCTTAATGTAAATTTTATAAAAAGTAGTAATAATATTAAGCTTAATAAACTACTTAACTTTTAATAAAGAATACAAAGTTTCTTTAATTAAAGGGAATAAATATTTATTCTTTCGAGTAATAATATTTAAAGCTTAATAGTTTATATAAAATTAAAGCCTTTTACTTAGTTTAAAAATAAATAAAATAAGTACTAAAGCTAGTAAATTACTAGCCCAAATAAAATTCTTTTACAAAAACTTAATAAGGGTTTTCCGAAGGATTAATAATTTTTCTTAAGTTATTTTATATAAAGGTCCCTATGGGATAACTTTATTAACTTTTAAATTATTTTTTTTAAAAATTATTTTATAATTTACCCCTAGGTAGTATTTAAGTAGTTAATTTAAATTTTTTTAGCTAAATAAGGGTAGAAACTTATAGTAGTAAACTAGTAGTTTCTTTCTTAAATTTAAATATTTCTTAAGTATTAAAGCTTAGTTAATATTAGCTAAGTTAACTATAAAAACCCTAGTTAATTTTTTTATTTTTAAAGCTTAAAGAATTAAGGTAATAAAAGCTAAACTTATTTATTATTTTAGGGGATATAGGGTATTTTCCCCTAGTTCCCTAGCTTTAATATTTAGTTTAAATATCCCTATATATAACTTTTTCTTTATAAGGTAAAGGATAACTTTTTCGGATTTTATCTATAAATATTTAAATATAATATTATTCTCCTAATTTGGGAGGATATAAAAATAAACCCTTTATTACTTATAGCTATTAATATTAATACTAGCATATGTAATATAGGTAATAATATTTCTTTTTAATTCAATAACTAAGTAGAGGTCTCGGGATTTTTCCAATCGAATACGTAGCAACTTAGCTTGTTTAGCAAAGGAATAGCTAACTATAGCATAGGATAGGTATCCTGAATTAATATAGGCTTTGGTATAGATGTTCCCATTGAATTCTATATTAATATATATGCTATTCGAATGCATATACTCCCTTGCTTCCTTTTATTTAAGTTTTGGCTATTTTTATTACTTCTGATAGTGGCTTTTGGTAGGAGCTATTCTTTTTTTGATTTAGTAGAATTATAGTTAGAGGTATTGTCCTTAGTGCCCCCTTTGGCTTTAAGTTTAGCTTGGGCAAACTTTATTTTTTTTAAATTCTTCCTTGTGGGATTTTTCTTTAGTTTTTTGTAATAGGGGGTAATATAGCTTAGTTTGCTATAGTTGAAGCAGAGACTTTTTTCCTTTTGTTAGTTTTATTAAGTTGGGGTATTTGTTTCGAGCTAATTTTATTAATTTTCTCCTAGTCTATAGGTTTTAAAGTGTCTGTAGTTTAGTTAGTTGGTTTAGGACTAAGGGTCCTAGTTCGGAATTAATTCCCTTTTCCCTTAGTATATTATTTTTACTCTTTAATTTAAGATCCGAAGGTAATTAGGAGTTGAATATATTTCTTGTAGGTAGTAGGGATATTTATATAGCTATCTATTTTATTTATTATAGTATTATTAAGGGTCCCTTTTAGGTAGTTAATTTGGATTTTTTTTGCTTATCTAAATCCCCTACTATTAGCTAATTCTTTCTTAAACTAAGGGAGAAATAAAGTAAAACTTTTATTTTCCTTTTGATAGAGATAGCGGAGATATCCTAGAGCTTTGGCTTTGGTATTTGGGTCCCTATAATATTTATCCAAGTATTTCAAATAAGTATTAGGGTTGTATTCCCTATTAGCCTTTTGCTTTTCTATATAGGATACTATTATTCCTTAAGGACCTTGCTCCAATTGCAAATATATATATAGGAATTGACTCTTAGGTGACCTAATTGTATCTCCATCGACCTGTAGCTTGTTTTGTATTTCAATATGCCATAGGGGGAAGACTGTTCGGGAACCATTAAATTTCAATGGGTCCGGTATAATTAGTTATTTCTTTCACGGGGCTAGTTTGGCAGTGATAAAATTCAAAAAGTTCACAGGGGGAGGAGGAGGAGGAGCCGCAGTGGCGGCAGTGGTTACAGCGGTTTAGGCTTCTACCTAGGCTATTCGTCTATTTAGCTGGTGAAACACCTGAATAATCTCCTATATAAGATTTGGTTCGGGAGTCTGCTAAGGAGTCTGCAGAGGTCCCTGTTGAGGATTCTGTATAGGTATCTGCTGCAGGTCCTGCTGATTAGTATAGAACTTATCCATAGTGTCTCAAATTAGGGATTCCTCGCCTCCCAAAAGGCCTTATAAATTAAGGATTTCTTGCCTCTTGTTGGGTATCTCAAAGATCTTATAAAAACCTACTAGTCAGAGTCCTAACCAACTAGAATATCTAACCTGACTAGTTCCTCGCTCCCCTTAATATCCTTTAAGGCTGGAGATTTCTAAAGGGATATTTAAAATAATATAATAGTCTAAGAGGTAATTTATTCAACTAGCTAAGACGACTCAACAAGTATTCTAAACATAAGGAAAGAAAGGAAAGAAACAGCAGTAACAGCATGCTAGGGACGCTTAGTATAGGGAACCCCCCCCCCCTTTACCCGAATAGGATCCATATAAGATCCTAGGTCTAAGGATTCAGGAGCTCCAAGGTAGCGAGCTCAGAGGTCAAGTTTACCCTTAGGTTACGGGTCAAATCGGATGTTTTAAAGCAACATCAGGTTAAAGCAACGCTAGCTAAGGGTAGCCAAAGCTCTATACCGGGCATAGCCCATTACAGCTTCCTATTAAAGAGAAGTTAACTTATTTAATAAAACCCCTAAAGGTATTAAATAAAAAACACTTAAATTACTAACTTAAATACTAGTTTAATTATTAAGCTAACAATTTACAACCTTAAAATAAATAATTAAATAAATAACTATACTAGAGAATTAACTAGCTACTATCTAAACTACACTAACTACCTCCACTATACCTTTACTTTAAAGTAAGTATAACCCTTAATTAATAAAAAAAAGTTTCTTTATTAAACTTCCTAAAATTTAATAAAAATTAAATTATTTTTAAAAAATAATACAAAGAAATATAAAATAAAATCCGCGAAAATAACTTAATTATTTAATTTTTAAAAGCTTAATTTATATATATATACTTATATTTTAATAAAACTTCTTAAAATATAATTATAATATATATAAAGAGAGGAAGTTTAAATAATATTTCGAATTTTTATTTATATTTTACTTATTTAAATAATTATTATAAAAATTTAAATATTAAAGTATATACTTTTAATTACTTTTAATATTTTTATTAAAAGAAAAATAAAAGTTTCGCTATTTTCCTATTAATATTTAAGTAAATAAAAAAATTAATTAATTTATTTTAAGCTAAGGAAATAAGTTTTAAAGTAATTTTATTTTTTTTTATTATATTAACTATTAATTTTAAAGTTAAAAGTTACTAAGACTTAAATATAATTATTATACTAAGTAAGTAAGTTTAGGCAAATATTAATTTAATCCCTTATAGTATTATTAAGGGTTTCTTTTAAATAATTAATATAAACTTTATTATTTTAAATAAATTTATTATTATTAACTAATTTTTATTTAAATTTCAATATAAATTTCTTAAATTTATAAATTAAAAATATATTAAAATAAACTTTAAAAAAAATACCTTATAAATAAAAAAATCCTAATAAAAAAAAAATTTTATTACTAAGTATATAAAAAATTAAAATACTTTTTTTAAAAATATAAAAATTAAAAGTTCCCTATTAAAAAAAAAATTAAAGTAGCTAAAGCAAAGTAACTTAAAAAAAACTATAAAACTATTATAAATAAATTTAAAAACTTAAATAAAAACTTAAAAAAAAATAACTTTTATTAAAAATTACTATTAAAAATTAATATAATTAAAGAAATAATAAAAAAAAATAAAAAAATAAATATATTTAAAAAGTTTATATATAAATATAAAATTTAATAAAAAACTCTATACTTAAGCTTATATAAATTTAAAATACTTTTTATATATTACTATTAGTAAAGCCTTTGCTAAATACTTTAAATTATTATATATTAAATTAAAAAAACCCCGAAATATTTAATTAATTATAAAATTAACTAAGGGTACAATTATATATATTACTTATATTAATATAAATATTAATAAATATAAGTAATAAAATATATATTTTTATATTTTCTCAAATTAAAAAAATAATATTATATTAAAATTACCTTAAATATAAGCTTAAGAAATTATTTTATACCTTGTAAAAAAAAATTATAAATTAATAACTTTAACCTTTGTATTAAAATTAAAGACTTTTTAAATAAAACTTATTATTTATTAAAGTAATAAATTAATTTTATATATATTACCTTTATTAATTAAATTAAAAAAACTACCTTTAAGAATTAAGTTTAAATAAAAATATTTACTATAAGCTTTATAAATATTAAAAAAATATTAACCCTTAAAAAATATACTAACTTAAAAGAGAAATTACTAAAATATTATTACAAATTCCTACTTTTATTTAATTAAAAAAAGCTAATTAATTACTTAAATACTACCTTAAATTTAATTATAAAATAATTTTAAAAAAAATAAAAATAAATAAAAAAAATTAGTCCCCTAAGGACCTTTATATAGTATATTTTAAGAAGAATTAATTATACTACACTAGTTTCCTATTAAATTACTATAAAAAAACTTTATTTAAGCAAGTAATTTACTAGTATTTACCTTAATTTTCTTTATATAAAAGCTTAAAAAAAACTTAAATTTTATGTAAATTATTAAATACTTAATAATATTATATAAAAAAATAAATATTTATTACTATTAATTTATAAAACCTTTTAATTATTATTTAAAGTTAAATAATTTACTAAGTTAAATATTATTATTACCTTTTATAAAATATATATTAAAAAAAAAATAAATAAAAAACTATATTCTAAACTTAATATAAATTTTATAAGTAATTAATAACTTTTTTTAAACTTACTAAAGCCTTAGCGACTTTTTAATATTATATTAATAATATATTATAAAAGTATTTAAATAAATTTATATTAACTTATATTAATAATATTTTAATTTATACTATTAACTTTTTAAAAAATTATTAAAAAAAAATTAAAATAATTATATAAAAATTATTAAATACTAATCTTTAAGTTAATATTAATAAATATAAATTTAAAGCTAAAAGTATTAAATACCTTAAGTTTATTATAAATATTAGTAAGAAAATTTAAGTAAACTTAAAAAAAATTAAAGCTATTAAGTCTTAGGAATAACTTTAAACTATTAAGGGAGTTTATAGTTTTATTAAATTTATTAATTATTATTAGGAATTTATACTTAAGTTTTTACTTTTATAATAATTTTTATAATTTTTATTAAAAAGAATATTTCTTTTAAATAAATTAAATAATATAAAGAAATATTTAAATTTTTAAAAATTATATTAATTTTTATATTAATTTTAATATAATAAAACTTAAATAAAAAAACTATACTTAAAATTAATTTTTTTAATTATATAATAAAAGAAGTATTCTCTTAATATATTAATAATAATACCTTAAGGCTAATAGTATTTTTTTTTAAAAAAAATACCTTTGTAAAATATAATTACTTAATTTATAATAAAAAATTACTAGTAATTATTTAATATTTAAAGTAATAAAATATTAAATTACGAAGTATTTCTTCTTTTAAAATTTTTATAAATTATAAAAACTTAAAATATTTTATAAAAAAGTAAAAATTAAGTAAATATTAAGTTTACTAAGTAAAACTTTTAATTAATTATAACTTTTAATTAAAGTTTTAAGCTAATAAAAAAGTAGTAGTCCCTAATACTTTATTATACTATAAATAAAATATACTATAAAATTAAAATAATAATTAAGTAACTAAGAAATATTTTCAACTTCTTAAATTTAAAAAAAATTATAAAAAAAGCTTAATACAAATAGCTAAGCTAAAACTTATACTATTAAAAATAACACTAAGCTTTATAACTAAAGGTAATTAAAATTAAAATAATAACTTTACCAAGGATAAGTTTAACTTACTAATAAACTTTTTCACTAATAAACTATTATATTAATTATAAAAAAATACTTTAAAATATAATAAATATTATTAATTTATTTAATAAATAATTATAAATAATAAAAAATAACTACTACTATAATAAAAACTACTTATCTTAATAAAAAAATATTTAATTAATAAAGAAAAATACTTATATTAAAAAGAATATATTTAAATACTATATTATAAACTATTATAAATTAAAGTTATTTAAGAAACTTATAACTTTTACTTAGTTAAATACCCTAGGTATAATATAATAAAAGCTTTAATATTTAAATAATTTACTTAGCTAAGCTTAAGTTAAAATATAAAAAAGTTTCTTTAAAATTATAATATATATAAAGAAATAATAATTTAAATATAAAAAATACAAACAATTATTAAAACTATTACTTATTCTTAAATACTAATAAGTAGAAATATTAATTAACTTTATTATAAACTTACTACCTTTAAGGCTTAATAAAGCTATTAATATTATAGTAATTATAAATAAACTATTTAAAAATATAATCTTCGAAGTAATAGCTTCGATAATAACTTCTTATATAATAAAATAATTAATAAAATAATTAATATAATACTATAAGCTCCCTTAAGTAATTATTTTCGATAAAAAAACTTAATTTATAGTATTAATATAAAAAATAATATACTAGTAATTATAAATTACTTATTATTTTTCCACTATATATTACTTAAAAATAAATAATACTACTAAGAAAATAAACTAAGTAGTTAAAGCCTACTTTTATTTATATATAATATATTAGCAAAGGGATTAGTAAGATTTGTTACTTATAGTAATATTAGTAATTAATAATTAAGATACTACTTTTGTTGGAATAAGCTTTTTCTTTGTAGCTTATAATTATAATATTAATTTATTAAACTTAATTAACTTTATAGAATTTCTATAAATTACAAGTTTATCTTAACTTACTTAAGGGGAAGTCTTTATTACTTACCTTCAAAAAGCTATAAAATTTATTTAAGCTATAATAGTAATTACACAAGAATAGTAAGAAAAATATACTAATTAGTACCATCAAGTAGCTAAATAATTTAAAGTTAAAAATAAAGTTTAATTATATTTAAAGAATATTTAAATAAACTAACTCTTTAAAAAACTTAATTAAATTAATACTAAATATATAGTTTTAAAACTAGTTAAATTCTATACTTATTACTTAAATATATTACTAAGTATTTACCCTATCTTTTATATTATATTACTAAAGTAAGTAGTAGAAAATTCGTTATTATTATAAATTCGCAATAATATTTAACTTATAGCTTTATAAAACCCAAATAGTAATAAAGAATATAAAGTTAAAGAAATTTTATAAGTAGTATAGTTTCGAAAAGGAGCCAAAGCTTTTGTTAAATAAACGAAATATACTTAGCTAACATAAGAGTCGTTAAATAACTTCCTAAAGACAGTAGCCTTAAATACTTATAAAGCTACACATAGCTTAATTTTAATACTAAGTACCTTTAGTGCTAAAGAGGGGAGTATTGTAATAGGCTAAGCTTAATATAAGGCTTTGGATACCCTTAGCTAATATTAGCAAATATTATTTTACTACTTTTTATTACCTTACTTATTTTAAGCTAATAGCTTAGAATAAGTATAGACTTATATTATATTATTTCGCCCTAAGCTTACTAGGCAAACCCCTAGGAGCTACACTACCTTTTTTTCTTCTTTTTTTAAAATTTAATGTATTTATAAAGTAGCTTAACTAGTTAAATAAACTACCTTAAAATTATTATAAATTTAACTTAAAGTTATACCTTATAATTAATTTTAAATAAGTAATTAAATAAAAAGTTTAAATTAACTTTAAATTATATTAAGTAATTAAATTATATATTAAGCTTATTAAGTTAAACTTATAAGTTAAACTAAGTTAAAACTTTTAACTTAACTTATTAAGTTAAACTTAATTTTATAACTTAACTTAACTTAACTTAATATTAATATTAAATATTATAAATAAATAATTATATTTTCTTATATAGTAAATATTTTATTAATTTATTTTATTAATATATATTATAATTTTTAAAGTATATTAATATAATTTTTTAAAATTTATTTTTTTTTATTTTTTTAATTTTAAAATATTTTTTATTAATAAATTATAATATTATTTAATAATTTTTATTTTTATTATAAATAATATATAAATAAATTTATAATAGTATATTAATTTATTTTTTTATTTTTTTTAATAAATTATAAAGTTATATTTTTTTATATTATTTTTTTAATTTATTTAATAATTATATTTTAATATATTATTTTTATTTTTTTTAATAATATTAATTTTAATTTTTATATTTTTTTTATATTTTATTAATATTTTTATTTATTTAATTTATTTTTATATTAATATTTTAATTATTATAAAATAAGTAAAATTTTTATAATTTATTATAATTATAATTATATATTTTATTTCTTTAAAATATATTTTTTAAACTTTAAATATTATTATTATAATTAGTAGTTTTTTATTATAAATTTTGTAATTTAATTTTATTAATATTATTTTCTTTAAATAATATATTATTAATAATAATTTTTTATTTAATTTTAATTAATATATAATTTCTTTAATTATATAATTAAATATATTAATTTTAATAAATATTAATAATTTTAAGTTATATTATTATAATATTAATATAGTTATTATTTTAACTTTAATTTTTTTAATTTTTTTTATTATTAATATTTTTTTTAATATAAATAAAATTAAATATTTTATTATTAATTATAATAATTAAATATATTTTTTTTAAGCTTTTTATAGTAAATTTTTTAAAAATAATATTATTATTAAGTTAAGAGTTTTAACTTAACTTAACTTGCAAGTTTAGCTTAATAAGCTTAGTATATAATTTAATTACTTACTTAAAATTAATTATAAGGTATAACCTTAAGTTAAGCTAAGCTTAAAAGCTTATAAGTTAAGTTAAGCTATAACTTAACTTAATATTAATATTAAATTAATTTAAGTAAATAATTAAATAAAAGTTTTAAATTAACCTTAAACTATATTAAATAATTAAATTATATATTAAGCTTATTAAGTTAAATTTATAAATTAAATTAAGTTAAAATATAAAAAAATTTTATTTATAATTATTTAAATAATTAATATTAAAAATATTAAAAATAAAAAAAAAATAATAATTCCCAAAGTAATAATATTATTAATATATAAAAAATTATATAATTTTACTATATAATTAATTATTTTATAAACTAAAGTTATAATATTACTTTTTTTTTTAAATAAACTTATTTTTAAAGTTATATAATTAATTAAGTTAATTAAATTCTTTAATTATATAAATTTTTTAAATTAAAGTTTTTAATAAATTTTTATTTTAAAGTATTTAAATTTAAATTTTATATAAATAATAATAATAGTTAATAATTTTAAACTTAATAATTATATATATTATAATAAAAATAATAATTCTTTATATAATAAAAATTTAAATAAATAATATTTAAATTTATAATATTAAAATTTTATATAAATTTAATATTAAAATAAATAAAGTAATAAATATTAAATTAAATAATTAACTTATTAATTATTAAATAATATAAAAAAATATAATATATTTACAAAAAATATTTAATTATTATATTAAGTAATTTTAAAATATTAAATTAAAAAAAATATAAAAAATTTTAATAATATTAAGCTATAATTAACTTAAATTTAATAAAATAAATAATTAAAAATTTATTAAAGTTATTATATATATATAAAAATTAATTTAAAATATTATTAAAATTTTAAAAATTAAATTTTTAAGCTTATATTAATTATAATAAAATTATTATTTAAATAAAAAAATTTAAATTAAAATATATATAATAAAATTATACTTTTAAATTCCCTATAATTTTTTTATTTATATAAAACTTTATTTTAATATTAAAAAGTTAAGTTTAATAAATATTATATAAATTAACTTTTAAAAATTATAAAAGTACTTTATTAGTTAAAGTTTTTTAAGTAATTAATATTATTAAAAATATACTTATACTTAGTTTAATTTAAACTTTTAATTATATAACTTAATATTATATTATAACTTAACTTTTAAAATATATTTTAAAAGTTAAATTATTATATTATTAATAAAAAAATTAAAATATTAAATTATAAGTGTAATAAGCTATGCTTAGTATAAAGCTTTAGCTACTTTTAATTAATATTATTTTAACTTAATATTGCTTTAAAATATTTAATTTAACTTGTAACTTAAGGGTAAACTTAACCTTTAAGCTTACTACCTTAAAGCTTTTAAATTCTTAAACTTAAAATTCTATATAAATTTTATTTAAGTAAAGAAAAGAAATTCCCTATACTAAGTGTTTTTAGTATACTATTATTACTATTTCTTTTCTTTTTTTCTTTATATTTAAAATATTTATTAAGTTATTTTAGCTAATTAAATAAACTACTTTTTAAACTATTATATTATTTTAAATATTTCTTTAAAAGTCTTTAGCCTTAGAGAATATTAAGGGGAGTAAGGAACTAGTTAAGTTAAATATTTTAGTTAATTAAGACTTTAACTAGTAAGTTTATATAAGATCTTTAAAATACTTAATAAGAGGCGAAAAATCCTTAATTTATAAGGCCTTTTGGGAGGCAAGGAATCCCTAATTTGAGACACTATAGATAAGTTCTATACTAGTTAACGGGACCTGCAGCAAATACCTATACAGAATCCTCAACAGGGACCTCTATAAATTCCTTAGCAAACTCCTTAATAAACTCCCAAACTAAATCCTATATAGGAAATTATTTAGGTACTTCACTAGCTAAATAAATAAATAGCTTAGGTAGAAGCCTAAACTACTGTAACTACTGCCGCCGCTGCGGCTCCTCCTTCTCCTTTTCTTATAAACTTTTTAAACTTTATTATTATTAAATTAGCTTTATAAAAAAAACAACCAACTATACCAAACTTATTGAGATTTAATAGTTCTCAAACAATTTTCCCTTTGTAGTATATTAAAATATAAAATAAGCTACAAGTTAATAGAGATATAATTAAGTCGCTTAAAAGTCAATTCCTATATATATACTTACAATTAAAACAAAATTCTTAAGGAATAATAATATTTTATATAAAAAAATAAAAACTTAATAGGGAATATAACCCTAATACTTATTTAAAATACTTAAATAAATATTATAAAGACTTAAATACTAAAGCTAAAGCTTTAAAATATTTCTACTATTTTTATTAAAAGGAAAATAAAAGTTTTACTTTATTTCTCCCTTAGTTTAAAAAAAAATTAACTAATAATTGTGACGGGCTATGCCCGGTATAGAGCTTCGGCCACCCTCAGCTAGTGTTGCTCTTGGCATTTATCCGATCTGACCCGTGACCCAAGGGTAAACCTGACCTCTGAGCTCGCCACCTCGGAGCTCCTAAATCCTAGGATCCTATGCGGATCTTATTCGGGTAAAGGGGGGGGGGGGATTCCCTATACTAAGCATCTCTAGCACGCTGTTATTGCTGTTTCTTTCCTTTCTCTCCTTATATTTAGAATACTTGTTGAGTTGTCCTAGCTAGTTGAATAAACTACCTCTTAAACCATTATATTATTCTAAATATCCCTTCAGAAGTCTCCAGCCTCAGAGGATATTGAGGGGAGCGAGGAATTAGTCAGGTTAAATATTCTAGTTGGTTAGGACTCTGACTAGTAAGTTTTTACGAGATCTTTGAGATACCCAACGGGAGGCGAGAAATCCTTAATTTATAAAACTTCTAGGGAAACAAGAAGTCCTTATTTTAAAGACTTAAGGTATAGCGAATTAGAATTCGGCTAAATAAGACCTTTGAGAGATATTAGACCTAGGCACAATAAACAGAGGTTCAGCGGATTAAGACCTAGTTGATTTGAAAAGCCGATTTAAATTTGATATCATGGAGGATTTAAGACCTGAGGAATCGGCTCCTCAGCAGGACCCCATATTGAATGCTTTGTGAGACCATATACAAATGATATCTCAAATGATGAACCAGCTAATGGAACGGATGGTTCAGCTAGAAGCTCGGTTAGCCCCAACTGCTGATGTTACCCCTACTACTCCTTCTATTGAACCTTCGAATCCTACCTCTGAACCTCTTCGAAAGAAATGGCCAACCTTGTCTGACCCCCCGAAATTCAATGGCACGCGGAATACCTTCCGGTCATGGTATATGGAGATACAGAACAAATTGAGGGTAGATAGACCTACAATTGGACCACCTAGGGACCAATTTACCTATATCTATTCGCGATTAGATCAGACCCCTCAAAGAATAACTATTTCCTATGTGGAAAGGCACTAGGCTAGTGGAGAATATGAATGTGATCCCTATGCCTACCTGGCATACCTAAACAACTATTATAGGGATCCAAATACCGAAGCCAAAGCTTTAGAACATCTCCGGCACCTCCGGCAGAAGGAATATAAGAGCTTTGCTACCTTCCTACCCCGATTTGAGTGAGAATTAGCAGATAATGGAGGTTTAGTATGGAATGACAGGATCTGCATCAATTACCTTGAAGGTGTTATTAATGACACCCTGAAAAAGATGGTATATGCTTGCTTAAACCTCCCTACTACCTATAGTAAATATGTTCAGGTCCTAGCTACCTTCGGTTCCCGAATTAATAGTCTACAACCTAAGACTAGGGGGAAATAGAACCGAACTAGATCCCCTAGTCCTAGATCAGCGAATCGAGCTTCGGATACTTCGGAACCTATGGATTGGGAGAAAATTAGTAAAATTAGCTCGAAACGAATGCCCCAACTTAATGAAGTTGAATAGAACCGACGAAAGGAAAAGGGTCTCTGCTTCAACTGTGGCAAATTAGGCTATATTATACCTTATTACAAAAAACTAAGGAAAGACCCCACAAGGAAGAATTTGAAAAAGATAAAGCTTGCCCAAGCTAAACCTGAAGCCAAAGGGGGCACTGAGGACAGTACCTCTAACTATAACTCTACTAAATCAAAAAAAAAAATAACTCCTACCAAAAGCCGCTGTCAGGAGCAGCAAAAACAACCAAAACTTGAATGGAAGGAAGCAAGGGAGCATATGCATTCGAATGGCATGTACATTAATATAGGATTCAATGGGAACATCTATACCAAAGCCTATATTGATTCAGGATGCCTATCCTATGCTATAGTTAGCTATTCCTTTGCCAAACAAGCTAAGTTGCTATGCATACAATTAGAAAAACCCCGAGACCTCCGCTCAGTCACCGAATTGAAAAGAAATACCATTACCCATATCGTATATGCCAGTATTAATATCAATAGCCATAAGTAGCAAAGGGTTTATTTTTATATCCTCCCAGACTAGGAGGATAATATTATATTTGGATATCTATGGATAGAATCCAAAAAGGTTATCCTTTACCCTGCAGAGAAGAAGTTATATATAGGGATATCTAAACTAAACGTCAAAACTAGGGAGCCAGGGGAAAATACCCCATATCCCCTAGAACAGCAAATAGGTTCAGCTTTTACTACCTTAATCCTCTGAGCTCTGAAAATAAAAGAATCGACTAGGGTTTTTGCGGTTAGCCTAGCTGATATCGACTGAGCTCTAATACCTAAGAAATATTCAAATCTGAGGAAGAAACTACCAGTCTATTACCATAAGTTTCTACCCCTATTCAGCCGAAAGGAATCAGATTGACTACCTAAACACCGCCTAGGGATAGATCATAAGATAGTCCTTGAAAAGGATAATTCAGGAGTTGATAAGGTTATCCTATGGGGACCTCTATATAAAATGACCCGAGAGAAACTATTAGTCTTTCGGAAAACCCTTATTAAGCTCTTGTAGAAGAATTTTATTTGGGTTAGTAATTCACCAACTTCAGCACCTATTTTATTTATCTTTAAACTAAGTGGAGGGCTCTGATTTTATGTAGACTATTGAGTTTTAAATATTATTACCCAAAAGAATAAATATCCACTCCCTTTAATCAAGGAAACTTTGTATTCTCTATTAAAAGCTAAATAGTTCACCAAGCTTAATATTATTACTATTTTTTATAAAATTTATATTAAGGAAGGAGATAAATGGAAAATTACTTTCCAAACTTAATATAAATTATATAAATAGCTAATCACCCCCTTTGGACTAACCGAAGTACTTACTACCTTTCAACACTATATAAATAGTATTCTAAGGGAATACCTCGATAAATTTGCTTCAGCCTATATTGACGATATTTTAATATATTTTAATAAAACCTTAAAAGACTATAGAAGGAAGGTAAAACTAGTCCTTCGGAAACTATTAGATATTAAGTTATATGTAGATATTAATAAATATAAATTTGAAGCTTAAAGTGTCAAATATCTTAGTTATATAGTGGAAGCTAGAGTTGGTATTTATATTAACCCTGAAAAGATTAAAACTATTAAATCCTGGAAGTAGCCAAAGATAGTGAAAGGGGTACATGGGTTTATTGGATTTGCAAATTACTACAGGGATTTTATCCCTAGGTTTTTAGATATTACAATACCACTTACTATACTAACTAAGAAGGATATCCCATTTGAATAGTCTCTTGCATGCGAAGAAGCATTTCAGACCTTGAAGACCATACTTATTAGTGCACCAGTTTTAGCTCAATGGGATCCTGATCACCGAACTATCTTAGAGACAAATTCTTCAGGATATATTATTAGAAGAGCTCTATCTCAATACAATAATGAAAGGGTGCTAAAACCAATTACATTCTTTTCAAAGAAGAATATTCCTGTAGAATATAACTACCCTATTTATGACAAGGAGCTCCTTGCTATTATACGCTGCCTAGAGTAATGGGATAGTGAACTTCGCAGTGTTTCTAGCTTTGATATTTTGATTGATTATAAAAACCTTGAATTCTTTATGAAAAAGCAGAAGCTTAGTGAATGGCAGGTCCGCTAGGCAGAGGTTCTAACAAGGTATAGCTTCAACTTGAAGTTTCGAGCTGGCAAGGAAGCTATAGTCCCTGATATTCTATCTTGGCGGGAACAAGATATACCTAGGGACCTAGAGGATTCCCATCTAGCAGGGAGGCATTTCCAACTACTGAAATCTATTGGGAAGCATACAGCAACATTGAATCCCATAGGGGATTCAGAAAACCCTAATTTAGCTAAGCTAGTAAGCATTGGAGCTGGATTTATTGCAGGGGGAGATCAGGATCAAGCCGATGACCCCCTAGGGGATAAATCTAACCCCCCTGAAAATCCTTTTGCAGATGAAATCCTTCACTAGTTATGGAATAATATCTTGAATACAAATTGGCGATATTGGTTGATTCGGCAGGTAGTTCTAAATGGGGACCGGCAGCTTCCACCGCACTGGGGATTACCTATATCCCTATCTGAATACTTAATTGATAATAGGAGATATTTATATTGGAGGGATCGAATATGGATCCCTTATTTTGAACCCCTACGGACCCGAATTATTTAGAAAACCTATGATTCCTATTTATCTGGGTATCCTAGACGAGATATGACTCGGAACCTAGTTGCTAGGCAATTTACCTGGCCAGGGCTTAGTCAAGATATCAGATAGTTCCTTCGGAACTATGATATTTATGGTAGATTAGTTATTTAGCGAGAGAAGCGGCGAGGATTGCTTAAACCTCTGCCTATCCCTGAATACCCTTGGTCTGAGATATTAGTGGATTTTGTGACTAAACTACCTCCTTCAAGACCTGAAGGAATGATTAATATCATGGTTATCACTGATCGGCTGTTTAAGACAATGATTTTTGAACCTATAAAAACTATTACTACTGGAGATATTACAGTAAAGCTTATTCAATGTTTCATTTGATATCATAGTCCCCCTAAAGCTATAATATCTAATCAAGGACTTCAATTTATCAGTCTTATATGGAAAAGGATATGTCAATTACTCCAAATTACCCAGAGGTTTTTAACTATATATTATCCTGAAACTAATAGAGCTACCGAGCGAATAAATTAGACCATAGAGATATATTTAAGGGCCTATACAGCATACTGGCAAGAGGATTGGGTAGAGCTATTACCTATGGCAATACTAGCAATCAATAACCGAGATATTGCCTCTATTGGAATGAGTCCCTTCTTTGCCATGTATGGATATTATATAGATCTAATTGATCTAGTTGATTCATCTAAACCCTTGCGGTATAATACTAATTCTTCTCCTATTACTCAGGGAGAAGCCCTGGTTTTTAGGTTGAAGGAAGTCACTAAGATAGCTCAAGCTGCTATAGCAGCAGCTTAGGAGCTCCAGGAGGGGAATACTAATTGCCACCGGCAGGTGGCAGAACAATTCAAGATAGGGGATAAGGTATGGTTAAAACTCAAGAATATACAGACAAACCAGCCATCTCGAAAGCTTGATTGGAATAATACTAAATATACTATTTTGGAGCTGATTAGATCCTATACTTGCTGTCTGGATGTCCCACCTGGTATTCACCCTATTTTTTATATTATATTTCTCCGATGAGCTCCTGAGGACCCTTTACCGTTACAGGTTCAAGATAATATTTAGCCAATAACCCTAATAATCGATAGGGTCAAGGAATATGAGGTAGAAGAGATATTAAAGGTGAAACACCTGCACCAGGGGGGTTTGAAAACTCTAGTGAAATAGAAGGGATATGCTCATCCAATATGGGAACCATTTGATAACCTGTGGGATATAGTTGCGCTGGATCAATATAAGTTAGCTCATGGTCCTATATCGCCTGCGGAAGGGGAGGGAATCACCTAGTCCTCCTAGAGGAGGGGGGTAATGTGACGGGCTATGCCCGGTATAGAGCTTCGGCCACCCTCAGCTAGTGTTGCTCTTGGTATTTATCCGATCTGACCCGTGACCCAAAGGTAAACCTAACCTCTGAGCTCGCCACCTCGGAGCTCCTAAATCCTAGGATCCTATACGGATCTTATTCGGGTAAGGGGGGGAGGGGGATTCCCTATACTAAGCGTCTCTAGCACGCTGTTATTGCTGTTTCTTTCCTTTCTCTCCTTATGTTTAGAATACTTGTTGAGTTGTCTTAGCTAATTGAATAAACTGCCTCTTGGACCATTATAATAATAAAGAATTTAAATAAGTAAAAAAAATTTTAAATTAACTACCTAAAAAAAACCCTTAATAATACTATAATAAATAAAATAAATAGTTATATAAATATCCCTACTACTTATAAGAAATATATTTAATTTCTAACTACCTTTAAATTTTAAATTAAAAAATTAATATTAGTATTAAGTTAAGTTAAGTTAAGATTTTAAGCTTAGCTTAATAAGTTAAGTTAAATATTTAAGCTTAGCTTAAAAGTTAAGTTAAGTTAAGTTAAGCTTAAACTTAATTTTATATTTATTTATAATAAGTATTAAGTTAAGTTAAGCCTAACTTTTAAACTTAACTTAATAAGTTAAGTTAAGAAATTAAGCTTAACTTAAAGGTCTTGGCAAGTTAAATTAAGCCAAATTAAACTATAACTTAACTTAATACTAATATTATAAAAAATAAAAATAATATACTAAGAAAAAAAAATAAATTTTAAACTAAAACCCTTAGTCTTAAATTAACTAATTAAACTATAAATACCTTAAAACTTATAAATTAAAAAAAAATTAATAAAATTAATTTAAAACAAATACCTTAATTTAATAAAATTAAATAAAACTAATAAAAAAAATCTTTACTTTAACTATAATAAATTAAATTATATTACTCTTTATTATAAAAAATTAAAAAAAAAACCTTATAAAAAAAATTTAAAAAAAAATAAAGCTTACCTAAGCTAAACTTAAAATTAAAAAAAGTACTAAAAATAATACCTTTAACTATAACTTTACTAAATTAAAAAAAAAATAACTCCTACTAAAAGTTATTATTAAAAATAATAAAAATAATTAAAACTTAAATAAAAAAAAGCAAGAAAGTATATATATTCAAATAGTATATATATTAATATAAAATTTAATAAAAATATTTATACCAAAGCTTATATTAATTTAAAATACTTATTTTATATTATAATTAATTATTTCTTTATTAAATAAGCTAAGTTACTATATATTTAATTTAAAAAAACCCTAAGACTTTTACTTAATTATTAAATTAAAAAGAAATATTATTACTTATATTATATATATTAATATTAATATTAATAACTATAAGTAATAAAAAGTTTATTTTTATATTTTCTTAAATTAAAAAAATAATATTATACTTAAATATTTATAAATAAAATTCGAAAAAATTATTCTTTACTTTATAAAAAAAATTATATATAAAAATATTTAAATTAAATATTAAAGCTAAGGAATTAAGGGAAAATACCTTATATCCCTTAAAATAATAAATAAGTTTAACTTTTACTACTTTAATTTTTTAAGCTTTAAAAATAAAAAAATTAATTAAAGTTTTTATAATTAACTTAATTAATATTAATTAAACTTTAATACTTAAGAAATATTTAAATTTAAAAAAAAAAACTATTAGTTTACTACTATAAATTTTTACCTTTATTTAATTAAAAAAATTTAAATTAATTACTTAAATATTACTTAAAAATAAATTATAAAATAATTCTTAAAAAAAATAATTTAAAAATTAATAAAGTTATTTTATAAAAACCTTTATATAAAATAACTTAAAAAAAACTATTAGTTCTTTAAAAAACTCTTATTAAGTTTTTATAAAAGAATTTTATTTAAGCTAATAATTTATAGCTTTAATACTTATTTTATTTATTTTTAAATTAAGTAAAAAGCTTTAATTTTATATAAATTATTAAATTTTATATAAATTATTAAATTTTAAATATTATTACTTAAAAGAATAAATATTTATTTAGTATTAGTATTAAGTTAAGTTATAGCTTAACTTAGCTTAACTTAGCTTGCCAAGACCCCTAAGTTAAGCTTAATTTCTTAACTTAACTTATTAAATTAAGCTTAAAAGTTAAGCTTAACTTAACTTAATACTTATTATAAGTAAATATAAAGTTAAGTTTAAGCTTAATTTAACTTAACTTAATTCTTAAGCTAAGCTTAAATATTTAACTTAACTTATTAAGTTAAGCTTAAAATTTAAATTTAACTTAACTTAATACTAATATTATATTTATTTTTTTTAATTAAGGAAACTTTATATTTTTTATTAAAAGCTAAGTAGTTTATTAAGCTTAATATTATTATTATTTTTTATAAAATTTATATTAAGAAAATAAATAAATAAAAAATTACTTTTTAAACTTAATATAAATTATATAAATAGTTAATTATATAATAAGCTATGCTTAGTATAAAGCTTTAGTTACCTTTAGCTTATTTATTTAATATTTTATTATTTTTTATTATTTATAAAAAAACTTAGTATTATTAATTATTTAATTTTTAATATAAAGAAATTAATAATATTAAGCTTAAGAATTTAAGTTTTAAATTCCTATACTTAAGTTTTATATTAATAAACTTACTATAATTAATTAATAAAAAGTTTTAAGAAAAAAAAAAAACTTTATATAAAATTTAAAGCTACTGTAGTTAGCTATTTTTTTCCTTCCTTCTATATATTTAATATATTTGTTAAATTATTTTAGCTAATTAAATAAACTACTTTTTAAATTATTATATTATATTAAATATTTTTTTTATAATTTACTTAAAGAATATTAAAAACTTACTTTAAAACTAGTTAAGTTAAGAGTTTTAATAAGTTAAAATTTTAACTAAGAAGCAATTAATTTTAAAACTATTTAAATAAAAAGCTTTATTAATAAAGCATTATTTAATTATTTAATAAAGCTTTAAGGAAGTAAAAGTTTTTAAAATTAATTTAATAGTTTTAAAAGCTAAGAAATTCTTAAATTTAATAGTTTTAAAAGTTAAAAATTTCTATAGTTTTAAATTAATTATAAAGTTTATTAAAAAATAAAAATTTCTATATAAAAACTTAAGTATAGTAATATTAAAATTAACTTTTAAATTTTAATTATTTTTAAAGCTTATTAAAAAATAAAAATTTCTATATAAGAACTTAAGTATAGTAATATTAAAATTAATTTTTAAGTCTTAAACTTACTTAAAATTAAATAATTTTAATTTACTTTTAAATTAAATATTATAAAAAATATTTAATTTAAATAACTTACTTAATAATAATAATAATTAAATTTAATATAAAAAATAACTTAAGCTATATACTAAATATTAAACTAAATAACTTAGCTAAAAATTTAAGCTTAAGCTTTAACTTTTATAATTATTTCTTTAAACTTTATTATTTTTAAATTTACCTTTAAATTCCTTTAAGTAAAGAAATAATTTACTTTTTTTAATTTTTTAAAGTTTAATAAATATTAAAATACCTTTAAATTTTAATATTATAAAATACAAGGTAAATTAAAAGTAAATAAACTTATTATTAATTTACTTAAAAATTAATTTATTTATATTTTTTTATAGTTAAAAAAAATTCCTTAAACTATAATAATATTATATATAAATAAAGAAAAAAAAAGAGAAAATATAATTTTAATACCTTTATAAAATACCTTAAAAATTATTATAAAAATCCCAATTTAAAAGCTAAAGCTTTAAAATACTTTCGTTATCTTTAGCAAAGAAATAATAAAAGTTTCGCTATATTTCTACTTAAATTTAAATAAGAAATAGTAAATAATAAAAGTTTAGTATAAAATAACTAAGTTTGCATTAATTATATTAAAGGTACAATTAATAATATTATAAAAAATAAGGTAAATAATTACTTAAACTTCCCTACAACTTATAGGGAGTATATAAATATACTATTTACCTTTAATTCCCAAATTAATAGCTACAAAGTTCCTAAAGCTAAGGGTAAATTAAACTAATATAAGACTAAGTTTCCTAGTCCTAAACTCTCTATAAATACCTTAGAATTTATAAATTAAAAAAAGACTAATAAAATAAATATACAAAAGCAAAATCCCTAGGGATCAAAAGGGGAATATCTTTGCTATAACTACGGCAAACTTAACTACTATACTAAGTATTGTAAAGCTCCTTAATTTAACTAAAGTTTTAATTAAGTTTTAAGTAAAAAGAAAGTTAAAACAACTTAAGTAAAACTTAAAATTAAAAATAATTTAAAGCAAAAGCAAAATTCAACTAGTAAAACTAATTTGGGAAAAAAATAGCTTTTATTAAAAAATACTACCAGGAGCTAAAGCTTAACCCTAAACTTTAATAGGAGAAGGCTAGGAAGCATATGTATTCAAATAGTATATATAGTGTTAGCATTGAGTTAAGTTATAGCTCGACTCGGCTCGACTCGGCTCGCCAAGACCCCCGAGTTAAGCCTAACTTCTTAACTCAACTTATTGAGTTGAGCCTAAAAGTTGGGCTCAACTCAACTCAATACCTACTATAGGTAGACATAAGGTTGAGTTTAAGCTCAACTCGACTTAACTTAACTTAACTTAATGCCAATACTAAGTATATATATAAATATAGGCTTTAATAGGAAAATCTATATAAAAGCCTATATTAATTCAAGATACCTATTATATACTATAGTTAGCTATTCTTTTATTAAATAAATTAAGTTATAGTATATTTAATTAAAGAAGCCTTAAAATTTTTATTTAATTATTAAATTAAAAAGGAATATTATTACTTATATAGCTTATATAAATATTAATATTAATAGCTATAAATAATAGCGAGTTTATTTTTATATTTTTTTAAATTAAAATAATAATATTATACTTAAATATTCTTAAATAAAATTTAAAAAAATTATTTTTTATTTTACTAAAAAAAACTATATATTAAGATATTTAAATTAAATATCAAAGCTAAAAATTCTAAGGAAAATTCCCTATACCCTTTGGAGTAATAAATAAAGTTAATTTTTATAGCTTTAACTTTTTAAGCTTATAAGTTTAAGAATTAAAATTTAACTAAAGTTTTTACAATTAATTTAATAAATATAAATTAAGCTTTAACCCTTAAAAAATATTTAAATTTTAAGGAAAAACTACTAGTTTAATACTATAAGTTTCTACTTTTTTTAGCTAAAAAAATTTAAATTAATTACTTAAGTATTAACTAAAGGTAAACTATAAAATAATTCTTAAAAAAAATAAATTTAAAATTAATAAAGTTATCCTATAAGAACCTTTATATAAAATATCTCGAGAGAAATTACTAATTCTTTAAAAAATACTTACTAAGCTTCTTTAAAAGAATTTTATTAAGGTTAGTAATTTTTTTACTTTAATACTTATTTTATTTATTTTTAAATTAAGAAAAAAACTTTAATTTTATATAAATTATAAAGCTTTAAATATTATTACTTAAAAAAATTAATATTTATTACCTTTAATTAAAGAAACTTTATATTTATTATTTAAAGCTAAGTAGTTTACTAAGTTAAATATTATAACTATATTTTATAAAATTAAAGTTAAAAAAAAAGACAAATTAAAAATAACTTTTTAAACTTAATATAATTTATATAAATAGCTAGTAACTTTATTTAAATTAATTAAAGCCCTTGCTACTTTCTAATACTATATAAATAGTATTTTAAAGAATTACTTTAATAAATTTATCTTTACTTATATAAATAATATTTTAATATTTATTAATAAATTCTTAAAAAACTATAAAAGAAAGGTAAAATTAATTCTTTAAAAACTATTAAATATTAAACTTTATATAAATATTAATAAATATAAATTTAAAGTTTAAAGTATTAAATATCTTAGTTATATAATTAAAGCCAAAGTTAAAATATATATAAATCCTAAAAAAATCAAAGCTATTAAGTCTTAAAAATAGCTAAAGATAGTAAAAAAAGTATGCGGCTTTATTAAATTTGTAAACTATTATAGGGATTTTATCCCTAAGTTTTCAAATATTATAATACTATTAATTACTTTAACTAAAAAGAATATTCCCTTTGAATAATCCTTTGTATATAAGGAAGTATTTTAAACTTTAAAGACTATACTTATTAGTGCACTAGTTTTAATTTAATAAAAACCTTAATTATTAAATTATCCTAGAGATAAATTCTTTAAAATATACTACTAAAGAAACTTTATCTTAATATAATAATAAAGGAATACTAAAACTAATTATATTTTTTTCAAAGAAAAATACTTTTATAAAATATAACTACTTTATTTATAATAAGGAACTCCTTATTATTATATGCTGCTTAAAGCAATAAAATAGTAAACTCCGTAGTGCCTCTAGCTTTAATATTTTAACTAATTATAAGAACCTTGAATTCTTTATAAAAAAGTAAAAGCTTAGTAAATAATAGGTCTACTAAGCAGAGGTTCTAGCAAAATATAGCTTCAACTTAAAGTTTTGAGTTGGCAAGGAAGTTATAGTCCCTAATACTTTATCTCGGCGAGAGCAAGATATACCTAGGGACTTAAAGAATTCCCATCTAGCAGGGAAGCATTTCCAACTATTAAAATTTATTAGGAAATATACAGCAACATTGAATCCCATAGGGGATTCAAAAAACCCTAATTTAATTAAACTAGTAAGTATTAAAACTAAATTTATTGTAGGGGGAGATTAGAATTAAACCGATAACCCCCTAGGGGATAAATTTAATCCCCCCGAAAATCCTTTTATAGATAAAATTCTTCACTAGTTATAGAATAATACCTTGAATATAAACCAGTAATATTAGTTAATTTAGCGGGTAGTTTTAAATAGGAACTAGTAATTTCCACCGTATTAGGAATTACTTATATCCTTATTTAAATATTTAATTAATAATAGAAAATATTTATGTTGGAGAGATCGAATATAGATCCCTTATTTTAAACCCTTATAGACTTGAATTATTTAGGAAACTTATAATTCCTATTTATTTAAGTATCTTAGATAAGATATAACTTGGAACTTAGTTGCTAGGCAATTTACCTAGCCAAGGCTTAGTTAAGATATTAGGTAGTTCCTCCGGAACTATAATATTTGTGATAGATTAGCTATTTGGTGAGAGAAATAGCGAGGACTACTTAAACCCTTGCCTATCCCTAAACACCCTTGGTCTGAGATATTAATGGATTTTGTGACTAAGCTACCCCCTTTAGGACCTGAAGGAATAACTAATATTATGGTTATCACTGACCAACTATTTAAATTAGTGATTTTCGAACCTATAGGCATTATTACTACTAGAGATATTGTGGCCAAGCTTATTCAGTGTTTTATTCGATATTATAGCCCTCTTAGAGCTATAGTATTTGACCAGGGACCTTAATTTATTAATCTTATATGGAAAAGGATATGTTAACTACTCCGAATTACCCAAAGGCTTTTTACTATATATTATTTTAAAATTAATAAAACTACTAAAAGGATAAATCAAACTATAGAAAAATATTTAAGGACTTATATAATATACTAGCAGAAGGATTAGGTAAAGCTATTACTTATAGCAATACTAGCAATTAATAATTAAAATACTGCCTCTATTGGAATAAGCCCCTTCTTTGCTATATATAAATATTATAAATTTAGTTAATTTAATTAACTTATCTAAACCCTTATAATATAATAATATTAGTTTTTCTCTTATTACTTAAGGGGAAATTTTAATTTCTAAATTAAAGGAAGCTATTGAGATAACTTAAGTTACTATAATTATAACCCAAAAATATTAAGAGAAGAATTCTAATTACCAACGGCAAATTACAAAATAATTTAAGGTAGGGAATAAGGTATAGTTGAAGCTAAAGAATATTCAAACTAACCGGCCATTTCGAAAACTCGATTGGAATAATACCAAATATACTGTTTTGGAACTAGTCGGATCCCATGCTTACCGATTAGATACCCCGCTTGGTATTCACCCTGTCTTCTATATTATACTCTTTAAAAGAGCTCCTGAGGACCCCCTACTATTATAGGTTTGAGATAATATTCAGCTAGCAGCTCTATTAATCGATAAGGCAAAGGAATATAAGGTTGAAGAAATATTACAGGTGAAGCATTTGCGCCGGGGGAATTTAAAAACTAGTGAAATGGAAAGGGTATGCTCGTCCAACGTGGGAACCGTTTGATAATCTACGGGATATAATTATATTAGATCAATATGAGTTAGCTCATAGTCCTATATTATCTGCAGAAGGGGAGGGAATCACCTAATCCTCCTAGAGGAGGGGGGTAATATGATGGGCTATGCCCGGTATAGAGCTTTGGCCACCCTTAGCCTATCTACTCGATATTCTGCCACTCTTTACCGCCTACAAGAAGACTTGGTATTATTAATCATCTGATCTTTAATATAAAGGGATTAGCAATGTCAAGCTTAGGGATCTAGGTCCTAGATCCCTACGCCTAGGCCCCGCATTAATGAGCTCACTATAACTAGTCAATAGGAAGTTCTAGGAAGGAAAGGGGGACCCTATATAAGATTTGAAGCCGCTGTAGTTAGCTATTTCTTTCCTTCCTTCTGTATGTTTAGTATACTTGTTAGGTTATCTTAGCTAGTTGAATAAACTATTTCTTAGACTATTACAGTTATACTTTATAATTAATTTTAAGTAAATAATTAAATAAAAGTTTTAAACTAGCCTTAAATTATATATTAAGCTTATTAAGTTAAACTTATAAGTTAAGCTAAGTTAAAACCCTTAACTTAACTTATTAAGTTAAGCTTAATTTTATAACTTAACTTAACTTAATATTAATATTAAAAAATAAATTAACTTAAAAAAAAATAATACTATAACCTTAGCTTAAACCTTTAAAAAGTTAAATTTATAAATATTTTTTATTAAATAAAAATTAAAAATTAAACTTAAATAAAAAAGTAATTTAAATAATAAAATACTTAAAGAAAATATTTTAATAATTTTAATAATTTTAAAACTTTTAAAATAATAAATATATTAAAAAATATAACTTAATAATATATTATATAATATTATATTTAAAAATTAATAATTAATTTTAATATAATATAATTATTTACTATTAATAAAATAATATTAAAAAAAATATAACTTTTAAATTAAATTTACTATATAAAAAATAATATTAATATTAAGTTAAGTTATAGCTTAACTTATTAAAGCTTTTAAGTTAAGCTTAAAAGTTTAATTTAACTTAATTTATAAATTTTATAATTAATATAATAACTTAATTAGTAAATTCTTAATAAATACTTTAAAGTTTTATATGTAATTTTATTAATATATTAATACTACTTAGTAATTATATATTTACTTTTTTTTATATTTTTATATTTTTATAAATTAATATTTAAATTAAATATAATAATAAATTATTATAAAATTTAACTTAATATTATTATAATTAATTTTATTTAAGTAATTATATAAAAGTTTTAAATTTATATTAAATTTTATTAAGTAATTAAATTATATAATAAGCTTATTAAGCTAAGCTTAAAATTTTAACTTAATTTAATATTAATATTAAAAACTAAGCAATAAGCTTAATAATAAAAAATTAAACTAATAAACTATAAATTAAAATTACTAAAAAGTATAAAATATATACACTTAATTTTTTATATTTTATTATTAAAATTAATATTAAAAAATACTTAAAATTAATTAAAATATTAAAATTAAAAATAATAATAAAAAGTATAAAGTTAAAAAAATTAAATAATAAACTTAATACTTACTAAGGTAAAGTAAAAAAAAATATAATATTTTAAAAAATACTTAGGAGTTTATTAAAAACTTAATAAATTATTAATATTTAATATAATAATATTAATATTAATAAAAACTTAAAAACTAAAGCTTAAGTTTTAAATTATTTAACTTAAAATAAAATTCTTTAAAGTAATAATTAATTAATATTACTTATTTATAATTATTAATTAATTTAATTTAACTAAGTCTTTAATAAATAAAGAGCTTTTTATTTTACTTATTTATATAATATTAAAATTATAATTATAACTTTTTAAAAGTTATTAATATTTTAAAAAGTAATAAATTTTTATAAATATATAAGTTAATTTAGCTAAAGTATTATTTTATTTAATAAAAGCTTTTAAATTAAAATTAAACTTTTAATTAAGCCTTAATAAGTTTATTTTATTTTTTTATTATTATAAAACTTTTTTTATACTTTTAAGTATAATTTAAATATTTAAAACTTTTTAAAAATATATTTATAATATATAATAAATTATAAAGAAAATAATAAAAATATAAGAAATTAATAAAATTTCTTAAAAGCTTAATATAAAAAATTAAATAATTATTCTTAATATATTTAATATATTTATTAAAAGTTATATTAAAAGTATATTTTAAATTATTTATAAAAAAAGTTAAGCTTAAATAATAAAATAAATAAATACTTTATTTATATATTTTTAAAAAAAATAAAACAAAGTTATATAATAAAAAAATATATATAAAATAAAAAGTATATAAAATAATACTTTATATACCTTAAATATTATAAAAATAATTAAAGAATAAAAAATAAAGAAAATTATACTTTATATACTTTAAGTATTAAAAAAAATATATATATATAAGGATACTTATTTCTGCCCTATAGTTATATTTATTTTATTTATTAATTATTTATATTATTAAATTTATTATTTTATTTACTATAAGTTAATAAAAATAATATTAATGTAATTAATTACTAAACTACTTATACTATTAAACTACTTATTTCCCTATACCCCTTTATGGATTTTGAAGCTTTTTAACTACTAACACTATTAAATTAAACTATTTAAAAGATAAAATGTATAGTTATTTACTAGGGTAATTTTATATTATATGTTTAATAGTCTTATAGCTACTGTAGCGTTGTAAAGCTCGCTTGCGAGGCCTAGGTATTTACTTTTTAACCTACTCCTTAACTTGTGTCTTAAGTTACTAAATGTAATTACGACCTTCTTATATAAATATAAATAGATTAGTCCCTAAAGCAATATATTTCCTTGTTTTTTTCTTTTTTTACCACTTATTTTTAATATATAAAACTTTGTTTTCTTGTAGAAAAAAAAGGTTTATATTTATTATTATTTGCGCAACTTTTTTAAAATATTAAATATAAAATATTAAGCTACTAAAAAGTATTCTTTTTTGAAGACTTCTTTATAAACTTACAAACTTTATAATTAAACTAATAAAAATTCCAAGGTATTTAAAAAGTAAAGGAAATTAATCCTTTAACTTCAACAAAAAGTAGTATTAGTATATAAAATTAAAAAGTAATTTTTTTAAGTACTTAGTCTTAATTAAGTAGCTTAAGATTAATTCTTATAAAACTATTATAAATATTCTTTTAAGTAAAAATTACTTTGTGTATAGAAGGATATAAATATAAGAAATTCTCTTTATTAATATAATTATTTTTAGCTACTATTATACCTTTAATTAATTTCCTATATATATATTGTAATAGCTTAAAAATACTAATATTAAATAGTTAAAATAAGTAAAATATATATAGTGGTATACAAAGACAAATAACTACTTTCTCCTTGCAGAAGTTATTAAAGTTTAAGTTTAAATAATTTAAATAACTATTAAAAATAAGTAACTATTTAACTCTAGTTAAATATAATTTAAAAAATTAGTTAAATATATACCCTAACTATTTAAGGCCAATTTTATTTAATATTTAACTATTAGAATTATTAGTAAGCCTTTAATTTAAATAAAAATTAAGCTTTTAATACTAAGTAGCTTTATATTCTTTCTTTTTTAAAATAACTACTAAAGGTATAGGAGTCTCTTTAAAGCTTATATATTTAATAATTATAATTTATTTATAATTCCCTTATATAAATTTTCGAAGTTTTTTAATATAATTTACTAAAGTAATAACTTTAAATATTAAATAAAGTCTTATTGCAAAGCTAATTTTATTAAAGTTTTAAATATTATCCTTATGGATACTATATTCTTAAATAATTGTATATATAGTCTTAAACTATTATTCTAAAACCTTTGGATTCTTTTACTTTGTGTATTAGTATATAATTTTCTAATTATATTATATATATAAGGTTAAATAATATTTAACAAACTTAAATACTTAATTAATACTAAGGGTTATAATAGGATTCTTTATATACTTACGAAATAAAATTTATATTATTTCTTGTAGAAACTTTAGCCAAATTAAAAAGCTTTATTTATGCGCTTTATAAGGACTTCCTTTTTAAGAATTATTAATTTATAACTATTAGTGTATATTTTATATATAGTTTAATACTATAAAGCTAATTACAAAGGGTTTTTTTAAGCACTTTAAAAACCTTAGCAGCTATTGCTATTAATTGAAATTGTTTTTTTTATAAGATAATATAGTTATTTGTATTCGATTTTCTTAAGATAAAGGTATTTTTTAATAGTAATAATAAGAAAAAAATATATTAAATAATATTAAAATAGTAAATCTAATAGTTACGGAGAAATAAGTAGTTTGGTAGTTAATTACATTACTATGTATATATATAAAGTAAGCTTTACTTTTAACTTAATTATTATTTATTTTAAAGAAATTTAATATAATATTATTATATTAACTTTTTATTAAAAATACTTAATAAGTAATATATTAAATATTATATAAAAATTTCTAAAATATTATAGAATTATTAAATAGAAATTTTAAAAAACTTAAATTACTTAAATTTTTATTAATTAAAGTAAATAAAAATAATTAAAACTTAAATACTAAGGTATAATATAATAATTACCTTTAATTTTTTACCAAAGGTTTAAGTATTACTATATTTATTTACTATATTAACTATTAATAATAAGTAGTAAGCTAGGCAAAATATATAAATAATACCTAAGCTAAAAACCTTAATTAATAAATAATTAATAAAAATAATAAGTTAATTATAAAAATATATTATTATATTTTTAAATTTTAAATAATTCCTTAATTTAATAGTTAAAATATATTTGTTAAATTATTTAATAATTAATAAATATATATATTTAATAATAAAAAAATTAATTTTAACTTAAAAAAATAAGTAAAGAAATTATTTATTGTTAAAAAATAAATTACTAGTTAATATAACTATAAAATACTAATAGTTATTTACATATAATTATTTATATTATTTATTTTTTTTTATTTTATTATTAAATTATTTTAATAGTAAATATATTAATATTATATAAAGCTTATAAAATATATACTTTATTAATAACTTAAATAAATAATTAATTTATCTTAAAGGTATTAATATAATATAATATTAAAACTTAATTTTTATTTTTTTAACTTTAAGTTAATTAATAAAAAAAAGCTTTTAAATAAAAGTATATAATTAAAAAATTTAAATTTATTTATATTATTTTTATTATTTTTATTATATTAACTAGTAATTATATATAAAGCTTTTATTTTCTCCTTAATTTTTTTTAATATAAAATTAATTTTATTATAAAAAAAATATTATTTAATATTATATTACTACTTAAATTAATATAATTAATTATTACTAAAAGAAAGTAAAAGTTAATAGTAATATTAAGGTAAAAAGCTTTAAATTTAATATATTTTCTTAATAAGAATATTATTATTAATATATATTCCCTTAAAATTAAGTATATATTATTATTTATAAAAAATAACTTTAAAGAATAATTTTAAAATATTAAAAATAATTAATTAGCTTAATTAATAGTATTTAATATAAAATTATACTATATAAATTTTTTAAGTTAAATAATAAAGTTAACTTTAAATTTAATTTTATAAAACTTTTTATTAAATATTAAAAAATTTTTATTTAATATATTTTAATTAGTTAAAAATAAAGTTATTAACTAAAATAAGCTTTTTAAATAAATAATATAATATTTAATATATTAAGAATTAAAGTTTAATAAAAATACAAGGTAAAATTATATACATTAAAATTTATCTTAAAGTAAAATATTAACTAATATAATTAATAGCCAAACAGCTACTACAACTAAGTAGCTACTTTTCTCCACAGGTATTAAAATATTCGAAATTAATATTATACAATATATTATTCTTTTATTGTTTCTATATAAAATATTTTATTTTAAAAATCTTGTATTAAATAATTATATTTAAACATAAAAAATAATTAATTAAATTAAAACTTCAAGTTGCTAAAATATTTAAAGTTAGCTAAACTACCTTTTACAAGTACTTTAAAGAAAGAAAGTTATGCTTTAAAACATATGCTAATAACTATAAATTAGTAGCTATTGAAGAGAAAGTCTTTGTAAAGAGACTGCTAGATATAAATAGCCGAGGCTTTTTAATTCAGCTAAAATTTATGTATAGAATAGTGCTAATTTTACTTCGTAAATATTCCCAAGATTTTACTATAATTATTAGTGTCAATTAAGCCTATTCCTTTGTTAAATATTATTTTAAATTATATACAAGATATAATCGAAGAATTATATACTAGTATACAAAGCAAAAGAATTCAAAGGTCTTAAAAACAGTAGTTTAAGACTATATATACAATTACTCAAGAATATAGTATATATTAAGATAATATCTAGAATTTAATGAAACTAGCTTTAAAATAAGGCTTTATTCAAAATCTAAAGTTATTACTTTAATAAATTATACTAAAAATTCTCAAAGAGTTATATATAAGGGGAATTGTAAATAGGTTACCATTATTAAATATATAAGCTCTAAAGGGACTCCCATACCTTCAGTAGTTATCCTTAAAGGGAAAGAATATAAGGCTGCTTAGTATCAAGAGCTTAATTTTTATTTAAATTAAAAGCTTACCAATAGTCTTAACGGTTAAACATTAAATAAAATAGCCTTAAATAGTTGGAGCATATATTTAACCTATTTTCTAAATTATATTTAACTGGAGCTAAATAGTTATTTATTCTTAATAGCTATTCAAACTATTTAAATTTAAATTTTAATAGTTTCTGCAAGGAGAAAGTAATTATTTATCTTTGTATGCCGCCGCTACATATATTTTATTTGCTTCAACTATTTAACATTAGTATTTTTTAAGTTGTTAAAATATATATAGGAAATTAACTAAGTGTATAATAGCGGCTAAAAATAATTATATTTCCAAGGAGGATTTCCTATATTTATATCCTTTAATAATATAATAGTTTTTATTGAGAAAAATATCTATAGTTTTGTAGGAGCTGGTCTTAAGCCGCTTAATTAAGACCGGGTTCTTGAAAAGATTATTTTTCAACTTCGTATATTAATACTTACTATTTCTTATCGAAGGTTTAATATTATTAGCTTTTTAAACACCTTAAAACCCTTACTAACTTAATTATAAAGCTAGTAATTTATAGAAAAATCTCTAAAAAAGATAGCTTTCAAGTAGTCTAATATTATATATTTAATATCTTAAAAAAGCTAGCAAAATAGCAATAAATATAAACATTCTTCTTTTATAAAAAAATAAAATATTTTATATTAAAAATAAGTAACAAAAAAGAAAGCAAGGAAGTGTACTTCTTTAGGAGAAAATTTCTTTATATTTGTATAGGAAGGTTGTAATTGTATTTAATAGCTTAATTAATTAGTAAGTTTATAAATTAAAGATACTAAATCCCTAGTAGGCCTCGCAAGCGCGCTCCGTAGCGCTGCAGTAGTCGTGGGACTATTGAATATATTATACAAAATTACCCTAGTAAATAGCTATATTTTAATTAGTCAAATTTAATAAAGTTAATAACGTAATCAACCACCGAACCGCCCACACCACCGAACCGCCCATTTCTCCGCAACCGTCAGATCTACCATCTCAATATTATTCAACGCGTCTTTTTCTTACCATTACCATTAAAAAATACCTTTATCTCAAGAAAATCGAATGCAAATAGCCATATTATCCTATAAAAAGAAACAATTTCAATCAATAGCAGCGGCTGCTGAGGTCTTTAGAGTGCCTAAAGAAACCCTTTGCGATCGGCTTTACGGTATCAAACCATATATGGAAACATGTACCAATGGTCATAGATTAATAATTCTTAAAGAGGAAGTCCTTGCGAAGCGCCTGCTATATACAGATAAATGAGGCTTTTCAATTCAGCCAGAGTTCCTATGAAGAATAACACAAATTTTACTTCGTGAGCATACAAGGAATCCTATTGTAACCCTTGGTATTAATTAGGCATCTAAGTTCGTCAAATACTATCTAGCCCTATGTATATAATATAATCGGAAGATTATATACCAACCCACAAAACAGGAGTATCCAAAGGTCTTAAAACAGTGGTTTAAGACCATACATACAACTATTCAGGAATATGGTATCCATAAGGATAATATCTAGAACTTTAATGAAACTGGCTTTGCAATGGGACTCTGTTCAACATCTAAGGTTATTATTTCAGTAGATTATACTAAAAGACCTCGAAGAGTCATACAAGGGAATCGTGAATGGGTCACAATTATTGAATATGTGAGCTCTAAAGGGACTCCCATACCTTTAATAATTATCTTAAAAGGGAAAGAATATAAGGCTGCCTGGTATCAAGAGCCTAATCTTTATCCAGATTGGAGGCTTACCAATAGTCCTAATAGCTGGACATTAGATAAGATCGGCCTTAAATGGTTGGAGCATATATTTGACCCATTTTCTAAATTACATTTAACTAGAGCCAAACGGTTACTTATTCTTGATGGCTATTCAAGCCATCTAGATCCAGACTTTGATAACTTCTGCAAGGAGAAAGTAATTATCTGCCTTTGTATGCCGCCACATATATCTCACCTGCTTCAACCATTTGATATTGGTATTTTTGGGTTATTAAAATATGTGTATGGGAAATTGACTGAGGGCATGATGGTGGCTGGAAACAACCATATTAATAAAAAGGATTTCCTACATCTATATCCTCCTGTACGCGAAGCAGTCTTTACTCAAAAGAATATTTGTAATAGCTTTGTAGGAACCGGTCTTAAGCTACTTAATCAAGACGGGGTGCTTGAAAAAATCACCTTTCAACTCCATATACTAATACCACCTCCTGTTGAAGTTAAAGGATCAATTTCCTCTACTTTTCAAACACCTCAGAATCCTCGTCAGTTTAATTATAAGGTTCGCAATTTACAAAGAAGTCTTCAAAAAAGAATGCTTTCTAGCAGCCCAGTATCTCATATTTAATATCTTGAAAAGGCCGCGCAGATGGCAATAAATATGAACCTTCTTCTTCTACAAGAAAACAAGGTTCTGCGCGCTAAAAATAAGCGGCAAAAAAAGAAGAAAGCAAGGAAACGTGTTGCTCTAGGGACTGATCTATTTGTATCTGTATAGGAAGGTCGTGATTGTATTCAGCAGCTTGAGACGCAGGTTGAGGAGCAGGTTGAAGAGCAGGCACTTAGGCCTCGCAAGCGAGCTCCACAACGCTGCAGTGGCTGTGGGACTATTGGATATACAATACGAAATTGCCCTAGTAAATAACTATACATTTCATCTTTTAAATAGTCTAATTTAATGGCGTTGGTAGTTGAAAAGCTTCAAAATCCATGGGGGGGTGCGGAGAAATGGGCGGTTCGGTGGTGTGGGCGGTTCGGTGGTTGATTACATTAGTGAAAAAGCTTTAGTATCTTGGTAATTGCAGAGAAAAGTAGCTACTCGGTTATAGTAGCTATTTAGCCATTAATTATATTAAATAAAAATATTAATTAAATAAGTATTAACTAAGCAAAACTACACTATACTTAAAACTACACTATACTTAATATTAAATAAAAATAAATAATTAAAACTTAAAGAAAGACTTATAGAAAAATAATAAAATATATATAAATTACCCTTAAAAATATTAAAAATATTAAAAAAAAAACTAATACTAAAATATAAACAATAAATTTAATATTTTAAGAAAATTATTTTTTATATATAAAATTTATATTTTTTTTTAATTTTAATTATAATTTTACAAATTAACTATAAAGAAATATAACTATAATACTTTAATAAAATAAAACTTTATAATATAATAATAAAATAAAGTAAATATATAATTATATATTTAAAAAATTTTAAAAATTAAAAAAATAATATATAATAAAAACTATTATAATTAAATATACTATTTAAAAAACTAAAAATAATAACAAAAAATAAAAAAAATAAAAAGAATTAAAGATGCTTATTTTCGCCCTTTAATTATATTTATTTTTTTGTAATTATTTTATTTATTTACAATAAATTAATAAAAATATTACTACTAAGTATATATACAAAGTAAGCTTTACTTTTAACTTAATTATTATTATTATAGAAAAAAATTTATAATATTATTATATCTTTACTTTTTTAACATAATTTAACATTAAATTAACTATAATACTAAGTTAGCTAATTAACTATAAGAACTTTTAAAAATTAATACCTTAATTCTTAAAACCTTTTATTATTATATAATTTAATATAAGTATAATTTTAAAAAATAAGCGAATAATAATAACCCTTAAAGCTTATTATAAAAGTTATTTTAAATTAAAAACTACTTGTGTAAAAGTATATAATATACTTAAAAGCACTTTTATTAATTACCTTAATAAAATAACTTATGTAAAAAAGCTTCGCAAATAGCCGAAAATTATTTAATCTTTAAAGAGAAAACTTAAGAATTAAATTATTAATATGTATAAATATAGCTTAAGTCTAGGAATACTTAAAATTCGCTACTTTGCTTAATTATTATTATTTGTTTAATTAAAACTTTAATATTAATTTAAACTTATTAATATTAATAAGAAATAAGTTTATTAATTTATTTAATATTATAACCTTTTAAGTAAAATAAAATTATTAATATAATTATTAATATACTAAATATAAAAATCTTAAAATAATAAAGAAATAAAGAAATAATTTAAATTAATTTAAAATACTATATAAAAATACAATATTCTTAAGTAAAATATATAATATAAATAATATAGAATTTTAAATAAGTAATATATAAACTAAAAACACAAATCTTATATAAAATTTAATTTAATTTAAAAATTATAAATAAATTACTTTAATTATTAAAGTAAATATAACTAGTTAAGCTTTACCTCTACAAGTTATTTTAATTAAAGTAAAACATAAATTAATATAATATTTAATAATTTTAAAAAAGAAAGCTTATTAATTTAAGTACTAGTAAGAATAGTTAAACTAATAATAATATATTTTAACTAGCTTTAAGAGGTATTTAAGTTATATACTAAACCTCGAATTATTAGTTAATATTATTTCTTAATTCTCGATAGTTATTACAATTATATTACTGCTTAATTTAGTTAATTTCACAAAGAAAAATTAATTATTTTTTTATATATATTTTTCCTTATAATTTAAAGTTTTATTAAAGCTTCGACTTAAGATAAAAATACTAATACTACTAACCTTATTAAATAACAATTAATTATTTTATTTAGGAAGGATTCGGGAAATCTTTATTAATTAAATTAATAAAAGTAATAACTTTAGAAGCTCCAAGATTAAGCTTTTTATTTATTAATTGTAAAACAAGTATTAAAAAAAATAATAAAAGAAGCTTAAGGTAGTAATACAAAAGCTTACTCTCTTAGAATAAAAAAATCAACAACTAATACAAATTTTATATTAAAAAAAAAAAAAAAAATACCCACGATATTTTATTAAGGAAGTATTACAAAAGATAAAAAAAAGAGAGAAAATTAAATTATCGATAGCATTATTATTAAAGCTACAAAGGCCACTACAATATAGTAACTACAATAAGGAAGGTCATAATCGGTTAAAGTGTCCTAGTAAATAGATACACTTATTAATCTTTTAATTTATTTTATTTGTACAGTGGTAAAAAGTTTTAAGAATTAAAGTGTTGATTTTTAGAAGTTCTCGGGGCCGACCGGCCGACTCGGTGTCATAGCTGATTTAGTATCAGACTATATTACTAAAAGTACTTAATAAATAGTATATTAATGTGATGGGCTAGGCCCGATACAGGGCTTCGGATACACTTAGCCAACTTATAGAGCTCCTAAGCTCCTTATCTTAACACCTAGGTGTTGAAATACCGTATTTTGCTATCTTTCACCGCCCTAATTATTTTTAGCCCTAGGGCTCGAAATAACCACGGACCCATACTATTCCGCCCCAAGCTCCCTAGGTAAACAGACCTCTAAGAGCTACACCAACTCTTTCCCTTCCTTTCTTCAAAATTTAATATACTCGTAGAGTAGCCTAGCTAGTTAAATAAACTACCTCGAGACTATTACAATTAAACGCTATATAAAAACTTCCAAAATACTACAAAGCTACTATACAAGAACTTAACATACTTAGTTCACTTAAACTTTTTTTAATTATAGTAAATAAAATTAATTAAGTTAAAAAAAAGCCGAGAACTAAAGAAGTTTCTATAAAACTAAGCTTAGTATATTATTAAAACTTAGGGCTTTACAAATTATAATTAGTAGTATTTATACTAGTTTAAAATAATTAAAATTAAATAAATTTATTATAGTAGTTACAAGTATAGTATATCCCAAAATAACTATGCCTTCGCCTTTAATGTATTATATTTCTACTTATTATTAAGAGGTAGGGTAAATACTAATTATATAGCTCCCTTTTACTAAGCTTATTGAGATAATTTCCAAAAATTTTTAACTATATATAATAGCTTTAAATTTAAATCCTAACACTTAAGTACTAAAATAGCTAGCGACTTACCAACAAATAGTTAGCGAATTAATAGTAATAAAATTAAAATTAATAAAAAAAGGAAAATCAAAGCCTAACCTATTTGGGAAAGTAATTGTATTAGTAAAACTCCCTTAAGATATTTTCTTTGAGCGAGACTTTTCTTTAATTTTTTTTTTAACTTTAAGTTTTTAATTATTATTATTTAATTAAGTAAATAAATTAATTAATTTTGCTAATATTAGCTTAGGTACTATACTATATATATATATATTTTTTTAATATACTTTAAGTGTAAATTTTTTATAAGTTTAATATTTTTTTTAAGATAATATTAAGCTTGCTAATATTTATTTTAGTTTTTATTTTAAGTTAATTTACTAATAGTATTATTATATAGTTTATATTTTTAGTTGTATTAAAAGGTAATTAGTTAAAATTTTTATAACTTTTTTAAACTTTTATATAAAATTTTTTTTAATTAATATTTTAAAAAATTAAATTTAATAAGAATTAAGATATAATTAGTGGCGTATAGCTACTGCCGCTACACCTCGCAGCAAATTAAATACTTTGCTACTAAAAGGCTTACCCTAAACTAAATTAACTATAGTTTTTTAAAGTTAACTATTTTTATACTTTTTATAAGTAATTATACCTTTAGGGAGTAGCTATATAAACTAGTAGTTTGCTGCATACTAATTAAATTCTCGGCTACTTTATAAATATAAAGTAATAAAAAATATAAGTTAGATTTCCAATAATAATATATTTACTATTACTACTGCTAGCAAGTACTGCTTGCAGCATAGTAGTATTAACTAGTTTAATTTATCTTAAAGCTTAAGTGTAAATTATAAATATTATAAATATAAATTTACCCCCTTACTACTTGCAAAGTCAAAGTACTTAAGTTATATATATAGTATTTATTTTGTAAATTAATTCTATAAATTAATTTATTTATTAATAAAAAAATAAACTTATAAAGTATTACTATTTAAAGGTATTAACTTAAGTAATATATATTCTTAAAGTTCCCTATAATTTCCTTCTTATATTAATTAATATTAAGTTTTTAAATTATTAAAATTTTAAAATTATATAATTTTTTTAGTTTAATAAGTATAGTAATTTACTTTTATAATTTCTAATAGTTAATTATAATATAAATTATTTAAATAAACTTTTTTTATAATTAAAATATTTTTTGTTGTGGTTATTATTATTAATATTATATTTATTAAACTTAAATATTTATATTGCAAATTTATTTAAGTTAAATTTTTAAAGGTAAGTATATTTAATAGTAAGTTTAATTAAATAATATTATATTTACTCTTGGTAATTAATAATTACAAAGTCTTATACTTTATTATATAAATAATACTAGTTTTAAGGTTAATAAAAATCCCCCAGGAATAAGCTTAAAGATATAGTATTAACTTTTATATTTATTATATTAGTATAACTTTTTTTATTAAATAGCTTAATAAGGGTTTAATGCTACCCTTGGTAGCACTTTTATAATTTTAATAAAGTTTGTCATTTGAATTGGTTTGTAGTAATTTTTTTATTTTATAATTAAGATTATATTTAAGGTTAAGACTTTAACATAGTAATTATTATTGCTATACTATTGTAGGGGTTATTAAATTTTTATAAAGTTATAAGAAGCTACTTTAATATTTATTCTTAAACTAAAAGTCCTTAGAATAAGCGAAGCATTTTATTCGCATATTTAACTATTTTTTTTAATTTTTAAATAAATTAAATTTAATTACTTTTTTATTTTTAGGGGCTTTATAATTATTAATAATATAGTTTCTTGTGTAATATATATACTAAGGGAATTACCCATAGTACTTAATAATATAACTATATGTTTAATATTTGGATTCTACTAAACTTTAATATTTTATTATAGTTAGATACTAAGTAATTATCTTCGAATAAAGTAATGCCCTTATTAAAGGCTATATTGTATTTTATTAGTTTATCGTTATTAAATTTTATTACTAGTATAGAAGTTCGCTTGCTCTATTTATTTATTAATTTTAGGAGTTAACCGGCAAAGGTTAGCTCCCCCGGAACCCGTTATAGTTAACTGGTATTCTCTACCTTTAGTTTATCTAAGAGACTGAAGTTTTAATAGCTGTCAACTGTGACCTTAGATAATAACACGAAGTATATTTTTAAGTACTTTTTTTTATGAAGGTCTTTACCTATTTGAGGCTTTGAGTGAATTATTTAATATTTCCCAGACTGTTTATATATATATAATTGGATATTACTGTGGGTGTAGCCTAACTGGAGGAAATTTTAGGCTGCTTCATGGCTAAGTCAAGTTGTGTGATTACTCGGTTTGCTTGGGCAATTAATTCCTTCTTTTTTAGTTTAGATAGTTGATTATGGATTTGGTAGTGCCTCGAAGATGGATTTAGTCTGTTCCTATTATGTTGCCTGTGGCGGCCATTGGGCTTCATGTATTAGACAGGCTATTACTGGTGACAGGTTGCTGGGCACCCGTCGCTGCCAACGGTGACACGGGATGACTCTATTATTAATAATGGTACATGACCACATAAAACCCTATCCCTATAGGTTCTAACATATAAAGCTATACGGGGGCAAACAGCTGCCGCAACACGGTCGGTTTGATTGGCGATATTGTGGAGGTGTTTAGACTTTAATTTTTCCTGGATTATGGGAATTTATATTTGAGGGTAGGCTTATCTTTAACATATTTAGCGAATGTACAAATTACCTCCGTCAACTAGACGAACAGCTCGAAGGAGGTCTGGAGTCCTTCTCCCTCGCAGTAGTTTTAAGTGCTGTAACTTGTTTGATTAGTTTCTTTGTATGCGGTTATATAATTAGGGGCTTTTTTCTAGGATCGGACCGAGGTCGAGCTCCGGCCACGGTGGTGGTTTTAACCCCTTCGGCTTCGATTCCACTATCACTATACATAACAAGAGGGATTTTAAAACCGAACAATATCCATAAAATATGTGCAAAGTAATTAAATAAAGTTTCGGCCCGCGAGGCTTAATTTTCGCAATGTAGGTGCTAATTCGTAGTCCCAATTGAGTTTCTTTAATTTCTTTATTTATTAATATCCTGAATACTAGCTAAAGCTTGTTGAATTTAATTCTTAATATTATTAGACAATTTAAGCATATTAGTAGTTAGTAATTAGGGTATTAATTAAACCTATTTAAATCTTAAATAAATTAGCATTAAGGTAGTTAATATAAACTTGTAAGTACCGATAAATAATTCAACATTTTATTAGTTTAATTTTTTTATTAAAGAAAAGTTTATATTATTATTTATATAGTTTTTTTCAAAATATTAAATATAAAATTCAAACTATTAAATTTTTTTTAAAAACTTTTTTATAGTTACAAACTATATAATTAAACTAATAAAAATTTTAAAGTATTTAAAAAGTAAAAATATTAAACTTTTAATAAAAATAATAATATTAATATATAAAATTAAATATAATTTTTAAAAACAACTTGTTTTTATTTAATAGTTAAAAAAATAAAATAATGTATATAAAAATAAATTATTTATTTTTTAAAAAAAGTATTGAATTTTATAATTTAATAGTATTTTAATTATTGAAAATAAGTAACTACTTTGTATTAATTAAATAATATTTAAAATATATATTAAATAATTCTTTAGCTAGTAAAGGTTTATTTTATTTATTAATTAATTATTATTATTTAATATAATTTAAGATATTTTTTTTAAAAATTAAGTTTTTAATACTAGTAAGTTATTATTTTTATTTCTTTAAAATATAAAATTTTAAATTTGTATATTTAATAATTATTACTTACTTATAATTTCTTTGAATAATTTTTCAAGATTTTTATTTTAACTTATAATAATAATAATAACTTTAAATAATATATTAATAGCTAAATAGCTACTACAACTAAGCGGCAACTTTTCTCTACAACTACTAAAATACTTCAGTCTTTTAACTGTTAAACTATTAACAATATTTAAAAGATAAAGTGCGCACCTGTTTACTAGGGCAATTTTGTATAGTATGTCCAATGGTTCTAAAACCGGTATAGCACTGCGGAGCGCACTTGCGAAGCTTTTTAGTATTTTAACTTAAGAATTAATAATATTAACTAATTAAACTATTAAATATTGCAAACTTCCTATATAAATCTTTTTCTAAAGAAGTATACTTTTTTGCTTTTTTTTATTATTTGTTTTTAATATAAAATAATTTTTAAAAAATATATTTATATTTATTACTATTTAAATAGCTTTTTTTAAATATAATATTAAATTACTTAAAACTTATTTTAAGATATAAAATATAAACTTTATAATTAAACTAGTAAAAGCTTAAAATATTTAAGAAATTAATTATATTATTAAACTTTCGATAAAAAGTAATATTACTATACAAAATTAAAAAGTAATTTTTTCAAGAACTTAGTCTTAATTAAGTAGCTTAAGATTAACTTTTATAAAAGTATTATAAATATTTTTCTCAGTAGAGAATATTATATATATATTAAAGGATATAAATATAAATTTCTTAAAAATATAATTATTTCTAGTTACTATTATACCTTTAGTTAATTTTCTATATATATATTTTAATAACTTAAAAAACTAATATTAAAATAAGTTAAAGAAGTTAAAGAAGTTAAATATATATAATAGTATACAAGGACAAATAATTACTTTCTCTTTAAAAAATTATTAAAGTTCAAATATAAATAGTTTAAATAATTATTAAGAATAAGCAACAGCTTAGCTCTAGTTAAATATAATTTAGAAATCAATATACATTGCAACTATATAAGGCCTATTTTATTTAATGTCTAGCCATTGAGGCTATTAGTAAGCCTTTAATTTAGATAAGGATTAGGCTTTTAATATTAAGTACCCTTATGTTTTTCCCTTTTAAGATAATTGCTAAAGGTACAGAAGTCCCTTTAGAGCTTATATATTTAATAATTATAATTTATTTATAATTCTTTAAAGTTTTTTGGTATAATTTATTGAAGTAATAACCTTAAATTTTAAATGAAGCTTTATTACAAAGTTAATTCTATTAGAGTTTAGATATTGTGTTATTATATATTAAATTTTTGAATAATTGTATATATAGTCTTAAACCGCTGGTTTACGACCTTTAAATTCCCCTGCTTTGTACACTAGTATATAATTCTCTAATTATATTTTATATAATTTAGGTAGTGTTTAACAAAGGAATAAGTTAACTCTAATAATTACAGTAGAATTTTAAGGATATTTATGAAGTAAAATTAATTCTATTCGACCCTAAAAATTCTGCCGAATTAAAAAGCCTTACTTATTTACATCTAGCAGTCTCTTCACAAGGACTTCCTCTTCAATAGCTGTTAATTTATAGCTATTAGTGCTGTTTTAGAGCGTAGCTTTCTTTCTTTAAGGCACTTGCGAAAAGTAGTTTCGCTAGCTTTTAATACTTTAGTAGCTTGAGCTTTTAATTTAATTAGATTTTTTATATTAAATACAATTTAGATTGTTTAGAATAAGGTATCTTATATAGAAATAGCGTTATGCAATATTAATTTCGAATACTTTAGTAGTTGCAGAGAAAAATAGCCGCTTAATTGTAGTAACTATTTAACTATTAATTATATTAAAATTTATTAAAAGGCTAAGCTTATATTAAATGTTTAAATGTTATTTTTATATATACTATACTTTTAAACAATAGTATATATAATTTAAACTATTATTTTAACTTATTTATAACAATTTTTTTATTTTATATATTAAATAGTATTTAAATAAAGTTATATACTTAGTTAATATTAATAATTATAGTAAAATTCTATATATATTTAAAAAATAAATTATATTTTAAATATTAAACTAGTATAAAGTAATTACTTATTTTTTAATAGCTATTTTAATTATTAATATAAAATTTAATTCTTTTTGTAAAGGAAATATAATTATTTTTATATAATTTTATATAGTTTCTTTTAACAATTAAATATTAGTTTTTAAGCTACTTAAAAAATAAAAATTTTATTATTTTAATAAATACTATTTAACTAGTTAACTATTAACTAGTTTCTTTTAATAAAATTAATAGTTAAAAAGCTTTAATATTATTAAAAGTAGTAGAGAAAATAATTAGTTTAGCTATAAAATATATTAATAATTATAAAATTTTTAAAAATTAAAAATTAATTAAATACTAAAAAATAGTCAAATACTTTAATTAAGATAAGTAGAATATTTTTTTTTAAAAAAAATTCATTGTAAATTAATTATTAAAATTAAACTTAAGTTTAAAAAAATTTAATTTTTATAAAAATAATAATAGTAATAATAGCTACTACTATATTAAATTTTAATTTTAAATATAAACTTAATTATAAAGTAACAAATTGTTTAAAATACAATAAATTAAATTACAAAAGCTATTAGCTTAAAATTATAATAAAAATATTATTAAAAGCATTATTAAACCCTTATTAAATTATTTAATAAAAAATTTTATATTATATTTTCAAGCTTAGTTCTAAGAATTTTTATTTAAATTCAATAATATTATTTATAAAATAAAATAGAAATTTCCAGAAGTATTAACTATTAAAGGTAAATATAATATTATTTAATTAAACTTAGTATTAAGTACTTTTACTTTTAAACTTAAAAAGTAAAATTACAATATAAAAATTAATTAATATAAAAAGCAAGTCCAAGGATAAATTCTCTTAAAATTCTTAAACAATATAATTATTAAAAAAATAATAATAACAATTATTATCGACTACAAATATATAACTATAAATTAAAAAATAATAATCTCACATAAAATTAATTCAACTTAGAAATTATAAATAAATTACTTCTATTGTTGGAGTAAATGCAACTAGTTAAGCTTTACCTCCTCAAGTACTTTTAACTAAGTTAAAACACCAATTAATATAGTATTTAATAATTCGAAGGAGAAAGCCTATTGACTTAGTACTAGTAAGAATAATTGGACCGCTGATAAAATAAGTTTTGACTAGCTTCAATTAGTATTCGAGCTATATACTAAACCTCGAACTCTTGCTCGATATTGCCTCTTTATTGTTGATAGTTATTACAATTATAATACCCTTTGATTTAATTAATTTCGTAAAGAATTCTTTTATGTATATACTTCCTTATTTATCTATTTTAACTTCTTAATACAAGTTGTTTTAAGCTTGTAAAATGCTTTTATAGTAAAAAAACTTATGAAATAATATGTAATAGTGTCGACATAATAAAATATATTTTCTCAAGTTTATATTAATTTATAAGTGTATATTTTCGATAATAAATATTTCAAGCGAATTTATAGTAACTAGCCTTATTCCTCTTAATTTAAAGAAAGTAATATTAAAATAAGATTGAAATCGAAAATACACTACCTACCTTATCTTACAGTAATTAATTATTTTACTTACGGAAAATCCCTTTAAATTTTTATTAATTGGAATTAATAAAAAGAATAGTTTAAAGAACTTTAAAATTAAGCCTTTTACTTATTAAAAGACATTCTTAATAAAAGAATTTAAGGCTGCGATACAAAATACTATTCTCTTACAAGAAGAAAACTATCTATATATAAAGTCTAATCAATGTCAAAAAAAAAGAAAGAGGTGCCTCGATACTTTATTCAAAATAAAGGAATTTTAATTGTCAAGGAAATTTGCAAAAAAATAAGAAAGATAGGAGGTTAATAATCGACAATATTATCAAAGCTGCGGAAGCTACCACAACGCAGTAATTGCAATAAGGAAGGTTATGATTTGTTGGAATATTCTAGTAAATAAACACATTATTATTATTTAATATATTTTATTTGTATAGTAGTGAAAAGTTTTTAAAATTAATAACATAGTAGTAATGTAGGAAGTTAGCGGTTGCCCGCATAGCTCGGTATTATAGGCTATTCGATGTCCGACTACGTTATTAAAAACATATTAATAATGTAATGTAATTAACTATCAAGTGGCTTATACTAGCGAATAGCCTATTTCTTCACAACTACTAGAATTTTAAAGCTGTTACAGTTACCAACTATATAGAAGATAAAATAAATAGCTATTTATTAGGACAGCTTCTTATAGTATATCTAACAGTCCCGCAGCCACTGTATAGGAGCTCGCTGGTAAAGCCTAAATTCCTGCTCTGCAAGCTGCTCCTTAATTTATATATTAAGCTACTAAATAATAATTTTAAGTTTTTCTAAAAGTAAAAAAAATAAAGAAATTATTATTTAAAGTAATATACTAGCTATATCTACTAATAAAAGAAAAATTTTTTAATTTAAAACAGTAGCTGCTAGAGTGTTTAAAGTGCTTAAAACTTCCCTTTACAATTAGTTTTGTACAATAAAATAATCTCAGAAATACAACTAGTAGCTATAAGTTAATAATTATAAAGAAAATATATTTACTAAAGACCTGCTAAATAACTATAAGTGATAATTTTTAGTTGGTCCAAATTTTTATATGGAATAAAAATTTTATGTTGTAAACAAACATAAGATTTTACAGCAAGCCTTGTTATCAACTAGGTATACGAGTTTATCAAACATTACTGCGTAGAACAATATAACGAGAGAATTATATACCAATGTGTAAAGCAGAGATCCAAGGGTCGTAAAACAATAATTTATAACTGTACGCGAAGCTATTTAAAAATTAGTATCCATGAGGACAATATCTGGAACTTTGATACTAGCTTTGCAATAGGCATTGTTTAACCTCTAAAATTATTATTTTAATAAAGTATAGTAAGAGACATTGGAAAATTATTCAGGGAAATCGCGAATAAGTTGCAATTATTAAATATACAAAGTCAAAATAAATTTCTACCCCTATGAATTATTTTTAAAATAAAATCTCAACAAATAGCTTAGTTCAAGAAGCAGCTCTTTTTAATAAAGGCTATGCTATTGCAAAGAATTAAAATAGTTACACAACAAATAAAATAAGCCTTCGCTAGTTGAAAGAGTAATTTGAACTATATTTTAAATACTATTTAACTGGTACAAAGTGGTTGCTTATTCCTAATAGTTATTTTTGAATATTTAAATTTAAAATTTAATATTTTCTGCGAAGAGCATGTAATTATGTATCTGTGTATACTTCCTTATACTTCTTACTTTTTATAGCTACTGGATATTAGTATTTTTAGGCTACTTAAGTATATATTAAAAAATTAAAGAAAATATAATAGCTAGCAACAACTATATTAATAAAGAAGACTTTATATCTATATTTAGCTGTATACGAAAAGTTCTTTTATTTAGAGAATATATACAATAGCTTTACAAGAGCTAAGCTTAAGCTACTTAATTAAGATTGAGTTCTTGAAAAGATTACTTTTAAATTATATATACAATATTATGTTGAGGTTGAAGGTATAATTTCCTCTTTTTTAAACACTTCAAAACTTTTATTAGTTTAATTATAAAGGTTACAACTTATAAAAAAAAGTCTTCAAAGGAAAAGAAAGCTTTGGCTAGTCAAATAACATATATAATATTGAAAAAGCTGCACAAATAGCAATAAATATAAACCTTCTTCTCCAACAAGGAATTAAATTCTATAACCTAAGAATAAACATAAAAAAAGAAATAAGCAAGGAGGCATACTACTCTAAGTAATAATCTTATCTTATTTGCACAGGAAAGTCGAAATTATTCAACAACTTAATATACAAGTTAAGGAGTAGGTTGCGGAGCAGGCATCCAGGCCTCGCCAGCGAGCTCCAGCACGCTGCAGTAGCTATAGGATTGTTGGAGATACAACAGCTATACATTTGCTTTTTTAAATAGTGTAATTTAATAGTGTTGGTGTGAAAAGCTTTAAAATCCATAAAGGGGTGTAGAGAAATAAGCTACTCGGTAGTATAAGCTACTTAGTAATTAATTATATTATAAAGGATTAATAATACAATACTATCCTAACTATTTAATTTATTTACTTTAATTGTTTATTTATTTAATAATTTTTAAACAAATTAAACTATATAAAGTTTTTTTTAAAAATAAAGATAGCTTTATAAATTTAATAATAATTTTAATTTATAGTTTAAATAATAATTTATGTAGTAAACTTTAATTTTCTATTAATAGTTATTTTAATAATACTTATACTTATTTTTATTATTTATGTATTAATTTAAGATAAATAATTTTTTTAAAGAATTTATATTATATATTATAATTTAATTATAAACTTTATTTAATAAGCTTAAAATAAAAAATTAAATATTAAATAATTAAGTAATAACTTTTTTAAAAAGTGCAATAGTAAGTTTAATTAATTTTAATATTAAAAAAATACTTAATATACCTTAATTTACTTAGTAACTTAAGGAATAGTAAATTTATAAAAATAATTAATTTTAAAATATTCTTAAAATAATAAATATTTAATATAAAAATTTTAATTATTAATTAAATAAAAATTTAATTAATATTTATTTTAAAAATATTTATTTAGTAATAATTATTATTATACTATAATTTATAAAATTAATTAATAAAGCCTTGGTAGCTTTAATAATATATTAATTTTTTTTATAATTTATATTAAATTAATAAAATAAAGTATTACTAATTGTTTTAATATTAAAATATTTAATAAATTATATTATTTAACTAGTTTTAACTAAATTATTTTTAAAATTTTATAAATTAAATTTAAAATAACACTTAAATATAATTATATATTATTATAAATTTATTTATTAAATATATAAATATTTTAGTAATATATATAATATATAATTTTTATTATTAAATTAAAATAAAAATAACTTAAGTTATTTTAATTTTATAATAATTTTAATATTAATATACTTAAGGGAAAAAATAAAACTTAAAAACAATAAATTAATTTTTAATATTAATAAAAAGTTAATTGAAAAGTTTTTTTGCTATTAATTTATTATTTATTTTAATTAAAATATAAAATTATTTATAAGTTATTTAATTATTAAAAAATAATAGTATTATAATATTAATAAAGCTACATAACAAATTATTTTTTACTATAAATAAAAATAATTTAAAATATTAAAGTTAATATCTTTAAAGCTATAAAAGAAAAAAGTAAGTATAGTATTGGCATTGAGTTGAGTTATAGCTCAGCTCAGCTTAGCTTAACTCACCAAGACTGTTGAGTTGAGCTTAATTTCTTAACTTAACCTAATACTTATTATAAGTAAATATAAGGTTAAATTTAAGCTTAACTTAACTTAACTTAATACTAATACTAAATAAGTATTAGTTAAATATTATTATTAATAATAGTTTAATCAAGAAATTAATATAGCGGTTAATTTAGCTAGTGTTGGCATTGAGTCGAGTTGAGTTAAGTCAAGAAGTTAGGCTCAACTCGGGGGTCTTGGCGAGCCGAGTCAAGCTATAACTCAACTTAATGCCGACATTAAATTTAACTAACCCTTATAAATTATAATTTAAATTTAACTTTTATATAATTTTAAAATTAATTATTATATTACCTTAGTTAATTATTTAAGTATAGTAATAATTAATAATATTAAAATTTTAATTAAATAAAAAACTATAATTTATAATATAATTAAAGGTTAATTTAATATTATAAGTTATTATAAATTTTATTCTTATACTTATTCTATAATTTATTAGTATTAAAAAATTCTTAAAATTTACTATTATAATAAGTAATAATAAAATTAATAGCTAATATTAAAATAATAAGCTTTTAAAAGTTTTTTTATTTATACTTACTTTAAAAAATATTATAATATTATAAATATAATAGTTAACTATTTAAAATTTTTAAAAATTATATATAGTATCTAATATAATTATTATTATTAATTAATTAATTATTAAAATAAAATTAATTATTTAAGCTATACTATTAATATAAGTATTTACTTTATTAATTATTTATATAAATTAATAAATATTAAAACTTATAGAAAGCTTTTATATAAACTATTATAATAATTTTCTTTATTATTAATATTAAATTAAATAATTTTTTTATTATAAAAATAAATATAATAACTAGTAGTAATATATAAAAATAAACCTTTAATATTATAAAGTTAATAATATAAAAAATATTTAAATTAAAAAAATATTATTATATTAAGCTTACTATAAATAAAAAGTTAAAAAATTATTATTTTTACCAAAGATAAATTATAAATTAATATTTTAAATTTAATATTAAAAAAATTAACTTTTTAAAAAAACTATATTAAAGTTTACTTAGTAAATTTAATTATTAAAGTTTTAAATAAGTTAGTAATTATTATAAATTAATTATAAAAAAGTATAATTATAATAACTTAATAAAATAAAACTTTATAATATAATATTAAAATAAAAAAACACAAAGTTATATAATAAAGTATATTATTATACTAAAAATAAAGTATATTAAGCAATATAATAATATATTAATATACTATAAAGAAAGTATACAAAGGGGTATAAAAAACTAAGTATTTAAAGAGAGTATTTTTTATTTTATTTTCTTTAATTATTTATATTATTAAATTATTATTTTTATTTATTATAAGTTAATAAGAATATTATTACTAAGTATATATATAAGGTAGGCCTTATTTTTAACTTAATTATTATTTATTTTAAGGAAACTTTTTATAATATTATTATATTAACTTTTTTATTAAAAGCACTTAATAAGTAATATATTAAGTATTGTATAAAGACTTCCAAAGTACTATAAAGTTACTAAATAAAGAACTTATTGTATTAAAGTTTACTTAAACTTTCCCTAACTATAATAAATAAATTAATTAAGACTTAAATCCCAAGGTATAATAGTAATTTAATATTTTTATTTTTTAAAATATTATTTATTAATATATATTAAGATAAAAACCTTTTTAATTATATTTAAAAAATTAATTTTAAATATTTTTAAGTTTATTATATTAAAATTAAAATTAAAATAATAAAAAAATACTAAAACTATTTAAATATACAGTTAATTTTTTTAAAGTTTTATAATTTTTATTAATAGTTTATTAAAAATTATAATTATATTATTAAAAATTTAAATAACTTTTATAAAAGATAATTAAAATTTAAATAATATTTATTATTTACTTTAATTTTATTATATTATATTATAAATAAATTAATATTTTTAACAAAGTTATTATAAAAATATTATTTCAAAGGGAAAACTTAAAAATTTATTTTCTTAAAATATATTAATAAAGCTTTATAAGTTAAGAAAAAAGACTTTAAACTTAATTTAAAATTATTATTTTTAGTAGTGTTAGCATTAAGTTAAGTTACAGCTTAGCTTAGCTTAGCTTAACTTATTAAAATTTTTAAGTTAAGCTTAATTTATTAACTTAACCTTTAAGTTAAACTTAAATATTTAATTTAACTTATTAAGGTAAGCTTAAAATTTCGACTTAATACTAATATTAATTTTTAGTTAAAAATAAAGTTATATTAAATAATATATTATTATTATTTTATATATTAAAGAATTAAAACTATATAACTTTTTATTAAAATTACTATAATTATTATTTATTTTAAAATACTTCTAGTAATATATTATTATTATAAAACTTAAATTATTCCCTTAAAATAATATAAATATAGTAAAAATATTTTTATGTAAAAAAATAAATATATAAAAATATTTATTTTCGCCCTATAGTTATATTTAATTTTTTAATTACTTATATTATTAAATTTATTATTTTTATTTATTATAAGTTAATAAAAATATTATTATTAAGTATATATATAAAGTAAGCTTTATTGTTAGTTTAATTATTATTTACCTTAGAGAAATTTACTTATAATATTATTATATTAACTTTTTATTAAAAATATTTAATAAGTAATATATTAAATATTATATAAGAACTTTTTATAGTATTATAAAACTATTAAATAAAAATTTTAATAAACTTACTAAAGCTTCTATTAAATTTTTAATTAAAATAACTTAACTATAATAAAAATAATAAATATTACTATAAAAAGTTCTTATATAATATTTAATATATTACTTAATATTAGTATTTTTTAAGCTATTAAAAAATATAATAAAAATTAATTAAGGGTATAATAGTAGCTAAAAACAATTATATTAAAAGAGAATTTCTTATACTATATTTATATATAAAGTAGTTTTTACTCAAAAAAATATTTATAATAATTTCTTAGAAACTAGAAACTAGTTTTAAGTTACTTAATTAATTAAGTATTTAAAAAATAAATTCTATATACTAAATACTATTTTCTATTAAAGTCTAAAATTAATTTTCTTTTTTTTAAATATTTCGAAATTTTTATTAATTTAATTACAAAGTTCTTAATTTATAAAGAAATTTCTAAAAAGAATACTTTGTAGTAGCTTAATATTTTATATTTAATATTTTAAAAAAGCTATATAAATAATAATAAATATAAACTTTCTTCTTTTAAAAAAAAACAAAGTTTTATATATTAAAAATAAATAGTAAAAAAAAATAAAGAAATATATTACTTTATAAATTAATTTCTTTATACTTATATAAAAATATTTATAATTACATTTAATAATTTAAAATATAAATTAAAAAATAAATTAAAAAACAAATACTTAAGCCTCGCAAGCGAGCTCTACAATATTATAATAGCTATAAAACTATTAAATATAAAATATAAATTACCTTAATAAATAAGTATATATTTTGTCTTTTAAATAATTTAATTTAATAATATTAATAAGTTAAAAAGGCTTTAAAATTTATAAAGAAATATAAAGAAATAAGTAGTTTAGTAGTTAATTATATTAATAAATTAACTTAAATATATAGTTTTTATAAAATATATTAATTTAATTTTTTAATATAAATTTATAATAAAATAATAAATTTAAAAGAGAAAATATATAATTTATTTATTTTTCTTAAGTTAATATATAATTATATATAATAAATTAAAAAATAAAAAAATTACTTTTAATATTAAAATATATTAAATATTAAGTTATTATGGGCTAAAGCCCAGCAATAAGCTCAAGTCCAAAAAATTTTTACTTAGTATAAAATTACTTTTAAGTTTTTATATAAGTTTTATACTAGGATTACCTTTAGCTACTATATAAAATTTTCTCTAAGCTATAGTTAAAACTTTTACTTTTTTTAATTTTTATTAAAAAAAGCTTTATTAACTTTTAACTTTATTAAATAAATATTATATAATAAAGTTTTCCCTACTTAATAAAAGCTTTAATAATATATTTAACTTATAATATATTTTTAATATTAATATATTAAATAAAATTATTTTTAATATTAATATATTAAATAAAATTATTTATAAATTAATAATTAAATAACTTAAACTATACTTTCCTAACTTAAAGAAATTTAATAAAAAAAACCTTTCTTTATATAATTAATTTATATTAAATTTTTATACAAAACTATATATAAATAAAAATACTATTAAAAAAAATTAATATAAGTATTATTAATATACTTATAGTTACTTAATAGGGAAAATAATAATAAAAATTAGCTTATAAATTAATTCTTTAAATTATATAATTATAAGATAGTAAAATATTTAATACTAACTTATTATCTCTACTTTAAGGGTTTTATATTATGCCTTAGGATTTAGGTTTTAATTAATTTATTTGTATAGTTAGGGAAGGTTTAAGTGAACTATACCTTAGTTATTATTTGGTAACTTTTTAGTACTTTAGAAGTCTTTATATAACACTTAGTATACTACTTGTTAAATGTTTCTAGTGGAAAAGTTAATATAATAAAATTACAGGGAATCTTTAAATAATAATTAAGTTAGAAGTAGGGCTTACTTTATATATATACTTAGTAGTAGTATTCTTACTAACTTATAGTAAATAGTAGTAATTAATTCAATAAGTAAAATTAAATAATAAAATAATTACGAAGAATTAAATATAATTGCAGGGTAGAAATAAGCGTCCTTATATATTTAGTCCTTCCTATATTATTTTATATATTATTCCCTAGTTATATTTCTTGGTATACTGTATATTTTATATACTATATTTGTGTATAGTATAGTTAATATGCTATATTATTATATAATTTTTGATATTTACCTTACTTTAGTATTGTGTTATTAAGTTTTATTTTGTTAAGGTATTATAGTTGTATTTTTTATAGTTAATTTATAATATTTTACCTTTTAAAATATTAAAGTTAAATTTATAAATTAAAAGCTAACTACTACTTATATAAAAGTTAATAAATAAAGAAAAGCCTTAAAGAAACCCTCTATAAAACCCTTTAATACTTTAACTTATTAAATTAAATAAAAAAAAATAAAAATATATATAATATAAGTTAAGAAGTTATTTTTATAAATAATATTTTTATTTATTAATATAATACTTTTTAAATTAACTTTAACTTTTTAAATTATATTAATTAATTAAAATAAAAAATAATATTAAAACTAAAAAAAATATAAAATTAAAAAAAGTAACCTTTGTTTAAAGGTACAAGTAAAGGAAAAAAAAATTATCCTTATATAAAAATTAAAAAAAGTTCGAAAAAAAAAGGAAACAAACTACCTTTTTTAATATTAGCTTTAGTAAATAGTTACTATTTTACTAATATATTAATTAATTTTAACTATATTATATATAATTTTATTTTTAAAAATTTTATTATTAAATATAAGTTAAAATATATTAAAATTTATCTTTATTCCTTAAAAAAAATATAATAAATAATAAAAAAATATTATAAAAGTAGTGTTGGCATTGAGTTGAGTTATAGCTCAACTCGGCTTAACTTGGCTCGCCAAGACCCCTAAGTTAAGCTTAGTTTTATAACTTAACTTAACTCGCGAGCTTTTAAGCTTAGCTTAACTTAAAGTTATACCTTATAATTAATCCTAAGTAAGTAATTAAATAAAGGTTTTAGACTAGCCTTAAATTATATTAAGTAATTAAATTATACGCTAAGCTTATTAAGCTAAACTCGCGAATTAAGCTAAGTTAAAACCCTTAACTTAACTTATTAAGTTAAGCTTAATTTTACAACTTAACTTAACTTAATATAAATATTATATAAAAGTAATTAAAGTATTATTAAATATTAATAAAAAGTATTAAAAATATATCTACCTTCACATTACACTTTATATTAATAGCTATAATATTATTTTAAAGTTACTATAAGTTTAAAATTAAAAAGTTAAAATTAAACTAAATAACTCTTAATTATATTTTAAAATATTAAGTATTATTATATTAAAAAATTTAAAATAAATAATATAATTTTTAAATATTATTAAAATATTTACTATAAAATTTTAATTATAATATTAAAAAAAAAATATTAAAATATTTAAGTTTTTATTATAAGCTTTTTTAATATTATAAAAATTATAAGAAAAATAATATTTAAATTTATAAATAAAGTTTTTAATTAATAAAAAGTTAAAATTTTATTTTTTTACTAAAGTTTTAAGAATTAACTATAAAATTTAATTATTAAAAATTAATAAAATTAAAAAATAATAAAGTTACCTTAGGACATATTATATAATATATTTTAAGAAATACTAGTTTTTTACAACTTTTTTTTAAATAAGGATTTATTTAAGTTAGTAGTTTTTTATTATTATATTAATTTTTTATATAAAAATTAAGTAAAACTTTACTTTTATTATAATTATTAAGTTTTAAATAAAATTATTAAAAAAAATTAATATTTATTATTATTTATAAAATATTAAAATAAATTAATAAAGTTAAATAATTTACTAAATTAAATATTATCTTAGCTTTTTATTAAATTTATATTATAAAAAATTTAAATAAATAATACTTTTTAAATATAATATAAATTATTTAAATAGTAAGTAATATTAGTTAAGCTAGTAAATACTCCTAGTACCTTTTAATAATATATTAATTAAGTAAATTTCCTTAATAAATTTAAAAATAATATTAAAAATAAATTTACGAAATTCTTAAAAACTTATAAAAAATAAAATTATATATTAATATTAATAAATATAAATTTAAAATTAAATCTACATAGTACTTTTATTTTTTTAAAGTTTATATAAATTTCTTAATTTACCTTAATAATAAAATTAAAGTAATTTAAAAATAATAAACTTATATTATTATTAAAAAGTAATTTTTTTATAAATTTTTACTAAAAGTTTATAAAAAAGTATTTAAAAATTACAATTAATAATAAATTTAATATATTAAAAAATTAACTATTTTAATAAACTACAAAAGTAAATTAAACTTTTAAAAAACTTAAAAAGAAATTATTATAAAAAACTATTAAAACTATTACTTATTTTTAAATAAAAAATAATTAAAAATTATAATAAATTTTATTAAGAAATTAGCAAATTTAAATAATTATACCTATATAATAATTATTATAAATATATTAAAGAAATTATTATTAAAGCTTTATTAAATATTTAAATAAAAATAATTATATATTATATAAAACTATTAAATTTTAAAAATACTATATAAAGAATTTAACTTTTAAAACTTAATTTAATATATTAAAGAAATAATAAAGAAACTATATAATACTTTAAAACTTATAAGCTACTATAGTTATAATATAAACTACTTAAAAAAAATACTAATAATTATTAAAATTTAATTAATAAAAGACAAAGTATAATTAAATCTCCAAAATATAAAAATTAATTATTTAATAAAAAAGCTTAATACTTAGTATTTTAAATTAATAATAATATAAAATAAATAGGAACTTATACTTATATTAGTATTGGTATTAAGTTAAGTTAAGTTAAAATTCTAGGCTTAGCTTAAGAAGTTAAGCTAAATATTTAAGCTTAGCTCAAGGGTTAAGTTAAGTCGAGTTAAGCTTAAACTTAACCTTATGTTTACTTATAGTAGGTATTAAGTTAAGTTAAGCCCAACTTTTAAGCTTAACTCGGGGGTTTTGGCGAGCCGAGTCGAGCCGAGTCGAGCTATAACTCAACTCAATACTAACACTAACTTATATAGTTTAAATATACCCTTAAGTATTTATAATATATTTTATACTTCCTTACTTTATTTAATAATAGTAAATTTTTTATTTAAATAAATTTAATTAAATTACTAATTATTAATTTATTTAATAAAAAATAAAAAAAATAAAAAATTAAAGCTATTTTTAATAAAGAATAAAAAGGATAAAGCCGCTAATACCTTATTAAATAGGTCGGATACAAGTATTATAACTAGTAGCTAGCTTTAGCTTTAGCTAATATAGTAGCTTTTAATATATAGGAGGCTAAAAGTATTACCTCCAAAGAAGGGAAAGTGTAATGTTATGGGCTAAAGCCCGACAACGAGCTTAGGTCCAAAGGTCCTTCGCTTAGCATAGGATTACCTTAACTTTTTATACTAGTTTTACGCTAGGACTACCTTTAACTATTATATAAATTTTCCTCTGGGCTATAGCTAAAGTTTTTCCTTTTTTTTTTTATCAAAATATTTTATATTATAAGCCTTTATTAAAATAACTATATAGTTGCCCTTTGGGCTTATTTTATAAGTAATACTTAATATTTATTATTTATATTTATATTTATTTTATTTAATATTAATTTATTAAATAATTAATATATTTTAAAATATTAATATAATAAAATTAAATATTAAAAATAATATAAAATAAATTATAATAAAGTATAATAAAGTATAATTATTTAAAAATTATATTTTTAAAAATTATACTTTTAAATTATTATAATATTAATAATTTCTTTAAGCTTAAATAATATAATTTAATATTAAGCTAGCTATAATACTAAGTTAACTAACTTATATATTTAATATATTTTTAACTATTAAAATAAACTTTTATTTTAAATAATATTATAGTTAATATTTATAAAAAATATAATATAATATTTTTTTAAAATTATAAAAAAAGTTATTTTATTTTAATTAAAAAAGTTACTTTAGTATATAATTTTTAATATAAGTTAATATAATTTATTTTTTTTAAATTTTAACTATATAGTATTTTTATATAATTATTTTTATTTATTAAAAAAAAATAAGTTAAAATAATTTATTAAATATTATAAAAAGCTTTACTTTAAATATATAAAAAATATAATTATTAATATATATACTTTAAAAATTTTAAATAAATAATTAAATAACTATAATTAAAATAATAAATATAAATAAATATAATAATTTAATTAAGTAAATATATATATATATTAAAAAAATAATTAAAAAAAAAACAAGAAGTACTAATACTAACTATATACACTATATAATATATATTATAAGTTTAGCTTAATAATAAATAAACTTTACTACTATAAATTATTTTTACTATAAAATAATATTAATTTAAATAATTATTTTAAAAAATTAAAAAATTAATATTAATAATAATAAATATAAATAATAAATTAAGCTTTAAGTAGCTTTAATATTTTTATAATTATATATTTTTTTTATAATTTATTAATTTATTTATTAATTCTTAATAAGTATAATAGTTATAATAAGCTATGCTTAGTATAAAGCTTCGCTACCTTTAGCTTATTTACTTAATATTTTACTACTTTTTATTACTTATAAGAAGACTTAGTATTATTAATTATTTAATCTTTAATATAAAGGGATTAGTAATATTAAGCTTAAGGATTTAAGTCTTAAATTCCTGCGCCTAAGCCTTATATTAATAAGCTTACTATAACTAATTAATAGGGAGTTTTAGGAAGGAAAAAGGGACCTTATATAAGATTTGAAGCCGCTGTAGTTAGCTATTTCTTTCCTTCCTTCTGTATATTTAATATACTTGTTAAGTTATCTTAATTAATTAAATAAATTATTTCTTAAATTATTATATTATATTAAATATTTCTTTTATAATTTACTTAAAGGATATTAAGGACTCGCTTTAAGATTAATTAGGTTAAAAGTTCTAGTAAGTTAAAATTCTAACTAGGAAGCAACTAGTTCTAAAACTATTCGGATAGAGAGCTTTGTTGGTAAAGCCCTATGTAGTTATTTAGTAAAGCTTTAGGGAAGCGAAAGTCCTTAGAATTAATTCAATAGTTTTAGGAACCGAGAAATTCCTGAATTTAATAGTCTTAAGAGCTAAAAATCCCTATAATTTTAAATTAATTATAAAGCTTATTAAAAGGCAAAAATCCCTATACAAGAACTTAAGCATAGTAATATCAAAATTAACTTTTAAGTCCTAGTTATTTTTAAAGTCTATTAGTAAGTAAAAATCCCTATATAAAAACCTAAGCATAGTAATATTAAAATTAGCTTCTAAATCCTAAACTTACCTAAAATTAAATAGTTTTAATTTACTTTTAAATTAAATACTATGGAAGATATTTAGTTTAAATAACTTACTTAATAATAATAATAATTAAATTTAATATAAAAAATAGCCTAGGCTATACATTAAATATTAAACTAAATAGCTTAGTTAAAAATTCGAGCTTAAGTTTTAACTTTTATAATTACTTCTTCGAACTTTATTATTTTTAAATTTATCTTTAAATTCCCTTAGGTAAAGAAATAATTTATTTTTCCTAACTCTCCGAAGTTTAATAAATACTAAAATACTTTTAAATCTTAGTACTATAAAATATAAGGTAAATTAAAAGTAAATAAACTTACTATTAATTTACCTAGAAATTAATTTATTTATATTTTTTCATAGTTAAAAAAAACTCCCTAAGCTATAGTAATATTATATATAAATAAGGAAGAGAAAAAGAGAGAATATAATCTTAATACCTTTATAAAATACCTTAAAAACTATTATAAAAATCCTAATTCAGAAGCTAAAGCTTTAAAATACCTTTGTTATTTTTAACAAAAGAATAATAAAAGTTTTACTATATTTTTACTTAAATTTAAATAAAAAATAATAAATAATAAAAGTTTAGTATAAAATAACTAAGTTTATATTAATTATATTAAAGATACAATTAATAATATTATAAAGGATAAGGTAAATAATTACTTAAACCTCCCTATAACTTATAAGGAGTATATAAATATACTATTTACCTTTAGTTCCTAAATTAATAGTTATAAAGCTCCTAAAGCTAAGGGTAAACTAAACTAATATAAGATTAAGTTTCCTAATCTTAAACTCTCTATAAATACCCTAAAACTTATAAATTAAAAAAAGACTAATAAAATAAATATATAAAAGTAAAATTCCTAGGAATCTAAAAGGGAATATCTTTACTATAACTACAATAAGTTTAACTATTATATTAAGCATTATAAAGCTCCCTAGTTTAACTAAAGTTTTAATTAAGTTTCGGGTAAGAAAAAAGTTAAAATAACTTAAATAAAACTTAAAATTAAAAATAACTCGAAACAAAAATAAAATTCAACTAGTAAAGCTAACTTAGAAAAAAAATAACTTCTATTAAAAAAAACTACTAAAAGCTAAAGCTTAACCCTAAGCTTTAATAAAAAAAAGCTAAAAAGTATAATATATTTAAATAATATATATATAAATATAAACTAAGCTTTAATGGGAAAATTTATACAAAAGCTTATATTAATTTAAAATACTTATTATATATTATAATTAATTATTTTTTTATTAAATAAACTAAGTTATAAATTATTTAATTAAAGAAGCTTTGAAATTTTTATTTAATTATTAAATTAAAAAGAAATACTATTACTTATATAGCCTATATAAATATTAATATTAATAGCTATAAATAATAATAAGTTTATTTTTATATTTTTTTAAATTAAAATAATAATATTATATTTAAATATTCTTAAATAAAATTCAAAGAAGTTATTTTTTATTTTATTAAAAGAAATTATATATTAAAATATTTAAATTAAATATTAAAGTTAAAAACTTTAGGGAAAATTCCCTATACCCTTTGGAGTAATAAATAAAGTTAGTTTTTATAATTAACTTTTTAAGCTTATAAGTTTAAGAATTAAAATTTAACTAAGGTTTAAATGTAAACTAAGCTTTAACCCTTAAAAAATATTTAAATTTTAAGGAAAAACTACTAGTTTAATACTATAAGTTCCTACTTTTTTTTAGCCGAAAAAATTTAAATTAACTACTTAAATATTAGTTAAGGGTAAACTATAAAATAATCCTTAAAAAAAATAAATTCGAAGTTAATAAAGTTATCCCATAGGGACCTTTATATAAAATATCTCAAGAAAAATTATTAGTCCTTCGAAAAACACTTATTAAGTTTCTTTAAAAGAATTTTATTAAGGTTAGTAATTCCCTTACTTTAGTATTTATTTTATTTATTTTTAAATTAAAAAAAAACTTTAATTTTATATAAATTATAAAACTTTAAATATTATTACTTAAAAAAATTAATATTTATTACCTTTAATTAAAGAAACTTTATATTCGTTATTTAAAGCTAAGTAGTTTACTAAGTTAAATATTATAATTATATTTTATAAAAAGTTAAAAAAAAAAATAAATAAAAAACGACTTTTTAAAATTAATATAACTTATATAAATAGTTAATAACTTTATTTAAATTAACTAAAGCCCTTGCTACCTTCTAATACTATATAAATAGTATTTTAAGAAATTACTTTAATAAATTTATCTTTATTTATATAAATAATATTTTAACATTTACTAATAAATTCTTAAAAAACTATAAAAGGAAAGTAAAATTAATTCTTTAAAAATTATTAAATATTAAACTTTATATAAATATCGACAAATATAAATTTAAAGCTTAAAGCGTTAAATATCTTAATTTTATAGTTAAAGCTAAAGTTAAAATATATATAAATCTTAAAAAAATTAAAGTTATTAAGTCTTAAAAGTAACTAAAGATAATAAAAAAAGTATGCGGCTTTATTAAATTTGCAAACTACTATAGGGATTTTATCCCTAAGTTTTTAAATATTATAATATTATTAATTACTTTAACTAAAAAAAATATTTCTTTTAAATAATTTCTCGCATGCGAGGAAGTATTTTAAACTTTAAAGACTATACTTATTAATGCATTAGTTTTAGCTTAATAAAACCCTAATTACTAAATTATCTTAGAGATAAATTCTTTAAGATATATTATTAAAGAAGCTTTATTTTAATATAATAATAAAGAGGTACTAAAACTAATTATATTCTTTTTAAAAAAAATACTTTTATAAAATATAATTACTTTATTTATAACAAGGAACTTTTTATTATTAATAAAATAGTAAACTCCGCAGTACCTTTAGTTTTAATATTTTAATTAATTATAAAAACTTTAAATTCTTTATAAAAAAGTAAAAGCTTAATAAACGGCAAGTCCGCTAAGCAAAGGTTTTAACAAAGTATAGCTTCAACTTGAAGTTTTTAGCTAGTAAGGAAGCTATAGTCCTTAATACTTTATCTTAGCAAAACTAAAATATACCTAGGGACTTAAAGAATTCTTATTTAGTAGGGAAGTATTTTTAACTATTAAAATTTATTGGGAAGTATACAACAATATTAAATCCCATAAGGAATTCAAAAAACCTTAGTTCAACTAAGTTAATAAGCGTTGGAGCTAAATTTATTATAAGGGGAAATTAAAATTAAGCTAATAACCCCCCTAGGGGATAAATTTAACCCCCCTAAAAATCCTTTTATAGATAAAATTCTTTATTAGTTATAAAATAATACTTTAAATATAAATTAATAATATTAGTTAATTTAGCGAGTAGTTTTAAATAAGGATTAATAGCTTTTACTACATTAGAAATTACTTATATCCTTATTTAAATATTTAATTAATAATAAAAAATACTTATACTAAAGAAATTAAATATAAATTCTTTATTTTAATTCTTATAAATTATTTAAGAAACTTATAATTTTTATTTATTTAAGTATTTTAAATAAAATATAACTTAAAACTTAGTTGCTAAATAATTTACTTAGCTAAGGCTTAGTTAAGATATTAAGTAGTTTCTTCGGAACTATAATATTTATAATAAATTAACTATTTAGCGAAAGAAGTAGTAAGGACTACTTAAACTTTTACTTATCCTTAAATACTTTTAGTTTAAAATATTAGTAGATTTTATAATTAAGCTACCCCCTTTAGGACTTAAAGGAATAATTAATATTATAGTTATTATTAACTAACTATTTAAATTAATAATTTTCGAACTTATAAGTACTATTACTACTAGAGATATTGCGGCCAAGCTTATTTAGTATTTTATTTAATATTATAGCCCCCTTAAAGCTATAGTGTTTAACTAAGGACTTTAATTTATTAATTTTATATAAAAAAAAATATATTAACTACTTTAAATTACCTAAAGGTTTTTTATTATATATTATTTTAAAATTAATAAAACTATTAAAAGAATAAATTAAATTATAAAAAAATATTTAAAGACTTATATAATATATTAATAAAAGAATTAAGCAAAGCTATTACTTATAGCAATACTAGTAATTAATAATTAAAATACTACCTTTATTAAAATAAGCTTTTTTTTACTATGTGTAAATATTATATAAATTTAGTTAATTTAATTAACTTATTTAAACTTTTATAGTATAATAATATTAATTTTTTTTTATTATTTAAGGGGAAACCTTAATTTTTAAATTAAAGGAAGCTATTAAAATAGCTTAAGTTATTATAATTATAGCTTAAAAATATTAAAAAAAAAATTTTAATTACTAGTAGTAAATTATAAAATAATTTAAAGTAAAAAATAAAATATAATTAAAGCTAAAGAATATTTAAACTAATTAACTATTTCGAAAACTTAATTAAAATAATACTAAATATATTATTTTAAAGCTAGTTAAATTCTATGCTTATTAATTAAATACCTTACTTAGTATTTACTTTATTTTTTATATTATATTTTTTAAAAGAGTTTTTAAAGACTTTTTACTATTGTAAGTTTAAGATAATATTTAACTAATAACTTTATTAATTAATAAAGTAAAGAAATATAAAGTTAAAGAAATATTATAAGTTAAGTATTTACATTAAGAAAATTTAAAAGCTTTAGTAAAATAAAAAAAGTATACTTATTTAATATAGGAACTATTTGATAATTTATAAAATATAGTTGTATTAGATTAATATAAGTTAACTTATAATTTTATATTATTTACAAAAAGGGAGAAAGTTACTTAATTTTCCTAGAGGAGAGGGGTAATATAATAAGCTATGCTTGGTATAAAGCTTTAGCTACTTTTAGCTTATTTACTTAATATTTTACTACTTTTTATTATTTATAAAAAGACTTAGTATTATTAATTATTTAGTTTTTAATATAAAGAAATTAGTAATATTAAGCTTAGGGATTTAAGTCTTAAATTCCTGCACCTAAGCTCTATATTAATAAGTTTACTATAACTAGTTAATAGAGAATTCTAGGAAGAAAAGGGGGACCCTATATAAGATTTGAAGCCGCTATAGTTAGCTATTTCTTTCCTTCCTTCTGTATATTTAGTATACTTGTTAAGTTATCTTAGCTAGTTAAATAAACTACTTTTTAAACTATTACAATAGTTATATAATAGTAAAATTTAATAAATATTATATAAATTAATATTCCCTTATATATACTAATGTTAGTATTAAGTTAAGTTAAGTTAAGTTAAGTTAAGTTAAGCTTAAACTTAACCTTATATCTACTTATAGTAAGTATTAAGTTAAGTTAAGCTTAACTTTTAAGTTTAACTTAATAAGTTAAGTTAAAAAGTTAAGCTCAACTCAAGGGTCTTGGCAAGCCAAGTTAAGCTAAGTTAAGCTAAGTTAAGCTATAACTCAACTCAATGCTAACATTAATATATACTACTTTATTTATTTTATTTATATTAATTATTTAAATATAAATTAATTTTTATTATTAAAAGCTTTTATAGTTAAAAAACTTAAATATAAAGTAAAATTTATTTAACTTATATATAAAAAATTTTTATATTTTTATTTTAATATATAATAAGCTTTATTAATAATTAATATATAAATTTATTATAATTAAATTAATTTTATTATTATTAAAAAAAATATTTAAAAAGCTTTATATTTAATTAAAAATATTAATATTATTATTTATAATAAATAATAATTAATTTTTTAAATAATATAAAATATTATTAAATTATATTAATTAAAGTAATATAAAAAGCGAATTTAATATTTTTAAAACTATTAATTTTTTTAATAATAAAATAAATAATTAATAAAATTATTAAATTTACTAAAAGTAAATATTTTAATATATTTATAAGCTTAATTAACTTTATATAATATATTAATATTAAAAAAAAAGCGAAAAGTAACTTAACACTTATAAATACAAGTAAAAATTTAATAAAAAATAAAAGTTATAACTTATTAAAAAAAAATAAAAATAATTAATATAATATAAGTTATATAAACCCTTAAATACAATACTTATAATTAACTTAATTATAATAAAGTTAAATACTATATTAAATTAAATACTTATATAGCTTTAATTAATATTAGTATTTTAAGTATTTAATTACTTTATTAATAATTATATTTTTTAAAGAAAAGTTTATTAATAATAAAAATTAATAAGCTTAATATTAAATTATATTAAAAAAAAACTTTATATTAAAATATTTTTACTTATTAATATTTTATATTTTATTAATAATTAAAATATTTTTTTTATAATTAAATTAATAATAAAATTTAAAAATAAATTAAATTTACTATTTTAATTTAATAACTTTTAATTATAAAATTTAATATTATTTTTAATATATAAGTTTTAATTTAATTATTTATATTAATTTTTTTTATAATTTTTTTTAAATTTAAATAATTAAAAATAATTTTTTAATAATTATTTTTATAATTTTATAATATATTTTATTTTAAAACTTATTAATTTTAAATAAAAACTTAATATTTATTTAAATAATAAAATTAACTTTATATATATTATTTATATTAATATTACTTTTAAAAAATTATACTTAATAATTAATTTATTTAAAAATATTTATTATAAACTATATAAATATTAAAAAAGTATTTTTTAAAAAATATAAAATTATTAAAATATTAATAAATTTTTTATTATTTAATTATAAATTAATAAATTATTTAAATTTTATTATAAAATAATTTAAAAAAAATAAAAATAATTAAAAATTAATTCCTTAAAAACTTTTTATATAATATAACTTAAAAAAATTAATTATATTATATTAAATTATTATAAAATTTAAAAAAAAATTGTAAATTTTATATAAAATATTAAATATTTTAAATTTAAATAAATTAAGTAATATAAATAAACTTTTAAATTTTTAAAAATTAAATTTACTTTAATATTTTTTATATTAATAATAAAATTTATATATTTTATATTATATTTTAAATATAGTTAAAATTTTTAAATTAAAATATATTTAAATTTAATAAAAATTTTAACTTAATTATATTAATTAAAAATAATAAATATTAAAATTTTTTAATATAAAATTAAACTTATAATAATTTATATAAAATATAACTTTAAGTTAAGCTAAGCTTAAGAATTTATAAATTAAATTAAGTTAAATTAAACTATAACTTTAGTATTAGCATTAAGTTAAGTTAAGTTGAGATTTTAAGCTTAACTCAATAAGTTAAGCTAAATATTTAAGCTTAGCTCAAAGGTTAAGTTAAGTTAAGTTGAGCTTAAACTTAACCTTATATTTACCTATAGTAAGTATTAAGTTAAGTTAAGAAGTTAAGCTTAACTTAAGGGTCTTAGCAAGCTAAGTTAAGCTAAATTAAGCTATAACTTAATTTAATACCAACACTATATAACTTAACTTAATATTAATATTATTAAAGCTTATTTAAAAAAAATTAATATAACTTTAATATAAATTAAAAAGTTATTTTATAATTAAATAAGTAATTTTTAAATTAATTTTTTTAAAATAAAATAATTATTAGTAGTTAGTATTAATATTTTTTAATTTATTACTTTAATTAATAATTATATTATTTTATATTTTATTAATATTTAAAGTTTAAGTTAAGTTATATTTAGTTTTTTTTATAATTATAAGTTTTTATTAAAAAACTTATATATAAAAGTTATTTTTTAATTAAATTTATAATAAGTTAAGCTTATAGTAAGTTTTAATAATTTGTAATTAATTATTATATTTTTTATTATTATTATTTTATTATATAATTTAAGGATAAAATTAACTTAGTAATTAATTTAATTTATACTTTTTTATATAATAATTTAAAAAGTAATTTATTTAACTAGTTAAAATAACTTAATAAATATATTAAATATATAAAAGGAAGGAAAGAAATAGTTAACTACAGTAGCTTTAAATTTTTTTTTTTTTTAAAACTTTTTATTAATTAATTATAATAAGCTTATTAATATAAAGCTTAAGTATAGAAATTTAAGACTTAAATTTTTAAGCTTAATATTATTAATTTCTTTATATTAAAAATTAAATAATTAATAATACTAAGTTTTTTTATAAATAGTAAAAAATAATAAAATATTAAGTAAATAAGCTAAGGGTAGCTAAAACTTTATACTAGGTATAGCTTATTATATTTTAATTTAATAGTAAATTTTTAACTTTTAACTTATTATAAAATTATTTTTTTAAATTATATTATAATATTTAAAATTTATTATTAATATAAAGAAATTTTAATAATAATATTTATTAATAATAAAATAAATAATTTTTTTTAATTTATTTATTATAAAAATTTTTAAAAAATAAATTATTAAAAAATAAATTATTAAAAAAATAATTAACTTACTTTAAAAATAACTATATATTAAGTTTAATAAAATTTAATTTTTAGGGAAATAATTTAAATAGTAATTATTAAGTTAAGTTATAGCTTAACTTAGCTTAACTTAATTTATTAAAACTTTTAAGTTAAATTTAATTTCTTAACTTAATTTATTAAGTTAAGCTTAAAAGTTAAGTTTAAGCTTAACTTAACTTAATTTAATTTAATTTATTAAGTTAAGCTTAAAATTTTAACTTAATTTAATACTAATATTAAATTTAATTTATTAAGTTAAGCTTAAAATTTTAACTTAATTTAATACTAATATTAAATTTAATTTATTTTAATTAAATTTACTTTAAATATTTTTTTTAAGTAAGAAATTTTATTTAAAAATTAATTTTTTTTTAATATTTTTAATTTTAATAAGTAATTTTTTTATTATAATTATATTATTTTTATTTTTTTTAATTTAATTATATATTTTTATAATTAACTTATTATTTTTATTAATTATTTATTATTATTAATAATTAATATAATAAATTAATATAATAATATTTAAACTTTTAATAATAAAATTAAAAGTAATTATTATATTATACCTTAAGTTTTAAGTTTTAATTATTTTTAATTATTTTAATTAAGAAAAGTTTAAGTAATTTAAGTTTTTTAAAATTTTATTATTATACTTTAGTATTTAAGTTTTAATTATTATTTATTTTAAAATAATTATTTAAAAATAAAATATTTAAAATTTTAATAAAATTAACTTTATAATAAAATTTTATATAATTATATAAAAAAATTATAAATAAATAATAATTATTAAATATAAAAATTTAAAAAAAATTTATATATTTTTAATAATTATTTTTAAAAATAAAAAAATATTAAGTTAAGTAATATTAAAAGTTTAAGCTTTATTTAAATTAAAAGTTTATTAATAATTTTAATAATTAAATAATAAATAAAATAAACTTTATATAGTTAAAGTTATAATAATTTAAAAAGTAATTTATTTAATTAACTAAAATAACTTAATAAATATACTAAATATATAAAAGAAAAGAAAAAAATAGCTAACTACAGTAGCTTTAAATCCTATATAGGGTCCCCCTTTTCTTCTTAAAACTTTTTATTAATTAATTATAATAAGTTTATTAATATAAGTTTTAAGTATAAAAATTTAAAACTTAAATTCCTAAGCTTAATATTACTAATTTCTTTATATTAAAAATTAAATAATTAATAATATTAAATTTTCTTATAAGTAGTAAAAAATAATAAAATATTAAGTAAATAAGCTAAAAGTAGCTAAAGCTTTATACCAAGCATAGCTTATTATATTACCTTTTTTTTTTAAAAGAATTAAGTAATTTTTTTTTATAAATAATATAAGATTATAAGCTAACTTATATTAATTTAATATAATTATATTTTATAAATTATTAAATAATTTTTATATTAAATAAGTATACTTTTTTTATTTTATTAAAGTTTTTAAATTTCCTTAGTATAAATACTTTACTTATAATATTTTTTTAACTTTATATTTTTTTACTTTATTAATTAATAAAATTATTAATTAAATATTATTTTAAACTTATAATAATAAAAAGTCCTTAAAAACTCTTTTAAAAAATATAATATAAAAAATAAAGTAAATATTAAGCAAAGTATTTAATTAGCAAGTATAAAATTTAACTAGCTTTAAAATAATATATTTAATATTATTTTAATCGAGTTTTCGAGATAGTTAGTTAGTTTGAATATTTTTTAGCTTTAATTATACTTTATTTTTTACCTTAAATTATTTTATAATTTACTATTAGTAATTAAAATTTTTCTTTTAATATTCTTAAGCTATAGTTATAGTAGCTTAAGCTATTTTAATAATTTCTTTTAATTTAAAAATTAAAGTTTCCCTTTAAGTAATAAAAAAAAAATTAATATTATTATACTATAAAAGTTTAGATAAGTTAACTAAATTAATTAAATTTATATAATATTTATATATAGTAAAGAAAGAGTTTATTTTAATAAAGGTAGTATTTTAATTATTAATTGCTAGTATTGCTATAAGTAATAGCTTTGCTTAATTCTTTTATTAATATATTATATAAGCTTTTAAATATTTTTTTATAATTTAATTTATTTTTTTAATAATTTTATTAATTTTAAAATAATATATAATAAAAAGTCTTTGGGTAATTTAAAGTAGTTAATATATTTTTTTTTATATAAAATTAATAAATTAAGGTCCCTAGTTAAATACTATAACTTTAGGGGGGCTATAATATTAAATAAAATACTAAATAAGCTTAGCCGCAATATCTCTAATAGTAATAGTACTTATAAGTTCGAAAATTATTAATTTAAATAGCTAGTTAATAATAACTATAATATTAATTATTCCTTTAGGTTTTAAAGGGGGTAGCTTAATTACAAAATCCACTAATATCTTAAACCAAAGGTATTTAGGGATAAACAAGGGTTTAAATAATCCTCGCTACTTTTCTCGCTAAATAGTTAATTTATTACAAATATTATAGTTCCGAAGAAACTACTTAATATCTTAACTAAGCCTTGGCTAAGTAAATTGCCTAGCAACTAAGTTCTAAGTTATATTTTATTTAAAATACTTAAATAAATAGGAATTATAAGTTTCCTAAATAATTTAAGTCCGCAAGGGTTTAAAATAAGGGATTTATATTTAATCCCTCCAGCATAAGTATTTTTTATTATTAATTAAATATTTAAATAGGGATATAAGTAATCCCTAATGTAGTAGAAGCTACTAGTCCCTATTTAAAACTACCCGCTGAATTAATTAATATTGCCGGTTTGCATTTAGGGTATTATTCTATAACTAGTAAAGGATTTTATCTACAAAAGGATTTTTGGGGGGATTAAATTTATCCCCTAGGGGGTTATCGGCTTAATCCTAATCTCCCTATGTAATAAATCCAGCTTCAACGCTTACTAGTTTAGTTGAATTAGGGTTTTCTGAATCTATGGGATTCAATATTGCTGTATGCTTCCCAATAGATTTCAGCAGTTGGAAATGCCTCCCTGCTAGATGGGAATCCTCTAGGTCCCTAGGTATATTTTGCTCCCGCCGAGATAGAGTATCAGGGACTATAGTTTCCTTGCCAGCTTAAAACTTCAAGTTCAAGCTATATTTTGCTAGAACCTCTACCTAGCGAACCTGCCATTTACTAAACTTCTGCTTTTTCATAAAGAATTCAAGGTTCTTATAATTAGTTAGAATATTAAAGCTAGAGGCGCTGCGGAGTTTACTATCCTATTGCTTTAGGCAACGTATAATAGTAAGGAGTTCCTTATTATAAATAAGGTAATTATATTTTATAGAAGTATTTTTCTTTGAAAAGAATACAATTAGTTTTAGTACCCCTTTATTATTGTATTGAGATAAAGCTTCTCTAGTAGCATATCCTAAAGAATTTATCTCTAGGATAATTTGGCGATCAAGGTCCCATTAAGCTAAAACTAGTGCACTAATAAGCATAGTCTTCAAGGTTTAAAATGTTTCCTCACATACAGGGGATTATTTAAAGGGAATATCCTTTTTAGTCAAAGCAATTAATAGTATTATAATATTTGAAAACCTAGGGATGAAATCCCTATAGTAGTTTACAAATTTAATAAAGCCGCGTACCCCTTTTACTATCTTTAGTTATTCTTAGGACTCGATAGTTTTGATTTTTTTAGGATTTATATATATTCCAACCCTAGCTTTAATTATATAACTAAGATATTTGACACTTTAAGCTTTAAATTCGTATTTATCGATATTTATATAAAATTTAATATTTAATAATTTTTGAAGAATTAATTTTACCTTCCTTTTATAGTTTTTTAAAAATTTACTAATAAATATTAAAATATTATTTATATAAGTAAAGATAAATTTATTAAGGTAATCCCTTAAAATATTATTTATATAGTGTTGGAAGGTAGTAAAAGCTTTAGTTAATCCAAATAGGATTACTAGCTATTTATATAAGCTATATTAAGTTTGAAAAGTTATTTTTTATTTATTTCTTTCTTTAATTTTAATTTTATAAAATATAGTTATAATATTTAACTTAGTAAACTACTTAGCTTTAAATAGTAAATATAAAGTTTCTTTAATTAAAGGTAATAAATATTAATTTTTTCGGGTAATAATATTTAAAGCTTTATAATTTATATAAAATTAAAGTTTTTCTCTTAGTTTAAAAATAAATAAAATAAGTACTAAAGTAAGGGAATTACTAACCCTAATAAAATTCTTTTAAAGAAGCTTAATAAGTATTTTCCGAAGGATTAGTAATTTCTCTCGAGATATTTTATATAGAGATTTTTATGGGATAACTTTATTAATTTTAAATTTATTCTTTTTAAGGATTATTTTATAGTTTACTTTTAGCTAATACTTAAGTAGTTAATTTAAATTTTTTTAGCTAAAAAGGGGTAGGAACTTATAGTATTAAACTAGTAGTTTCTCCCTAAAATTTAAATGTTTTTTAGGGGTTAAAGCTTAGTTTATATTTGCTAAACTAACTATAAAAACCCTAGCTAAATTTTAATCCCTAGACTTATAAGCTCAGAGAGCTAAAGTCGTAAAAACTAACTTTATTTGTTGCTCCAAAGGGTATAGGGAATTTTCCCTAAAGTTTTTAACTTTAATATTTAATTTAAATATCTTAATATATAGTTTTTTTTTAATAGGATAAAGAATAACTTCTTTAAATTTTATTTAAGGATATTTAAATATAATATTATTATTTTAATTTAAAAGAATATAAAAATAAACTTGCCGTTATTTATAGCTATTAATATTAATATTTATATAAGCTATATAAGTAATAGTATTCCTTTTTAATTTAATAATTAAATAAAAATCTCGGGGCTTCTTTAATTAAATATACTATAACTTAGCTTATTTAATAAAAGAATAGCTAACTATAGTATATAATAGGTATCCCGAATTAATATAGGCCTTTGTATAAATTTTCCCATTAAAGCTTATTTATATATATGCTATTTGAATATATATACTTCCTAGCCTTCTCTTATTAAAGCTTAGGGTTAAGCTTTAGCTCTTGGCAGTGTCTTTTGATAGGAGCTATTCTTTTTTTAAATTAGTTTTATTAGTTAAATTTTATTTTTGCTTTGAGCTATCTTTAATTCTAAGTTTTATTCGAGTTGTTTTAACCTTTTTTTACCCGAAACTTAATTGAAACTTTAGTTAAATTAGGGAGCTTTGCAATGCTTAATATAGTAGTTAAGCTTGCCGCAGTTATAGCAAAGATATTCCCCTTTTGATCCCCGGGATTTTGCTTCTGCATACCTATTTTATTAGTCTTTTCTTAATTTATAAGTTTTAGGGTATTTATAGAGGGTTTAGGACTAGGAGACTTAATCCTATATTAGTTTAGTTTACCCTAGCTTTGGGAGCTTTATAGCTATTAATTTGGGAACTAAAGGTAGATAGTATGTTTACATACTCCCTATAAGTTATAGGGAGGTTTAAGTAATTATTTACCTTATCCTTTATAATATTATTAATTGTACCTTTAATATAGTTAATATAAACTTAGTTATTCCACACTAAACTTCCACTATCTACTATTTCCTATTTAAATTTAGGTAAAAATATAACGAAACTTTTATTATCCCTTTGCTGGAGATAACGAAGGTATTCTAAAGCTTTAGCTTTTAAATTAAAATTTCGATAATAGTTTTTAAGGTATTTTATAAAGGTACTAAGATTATATTCTCCCTTTTTCTTTTCCCTATTTATATATAATATTACTATAGCTTAGGGAATTTTTTTTAACTATAAAAAAATATAAATAAATTAATTTTTAGGTGAATTAATAGTAGGTTTATCTACTTTTAATTTGCCTTGTATTTTATAGTACTAGGATTTAAAGGTATTTCGGTATTTATTGAACTTCGGAGTGTGATGGGCTATGCCCGGTATAGAGCTTCGGCTACCCTTAGCTAGCGTTGCTTTAACCTGATGTCGCTTTAAAATATCCGATTTGACCCGTGACTTAAGGGTAAACTTGACCTCTGAGCTCGCTACCTCGGAGCTCCTGAATCCTTGGACCTAGGATCCTATGCGGATCCTATTCGGGTACAGGGGGGGGATTCCCTATACTAAGCGTCTCTAGCATACTGTTATTGCTGTTTCTTTCCTTTCTTTCCTTATGTTTAGAATACTCGTTGAGTCGTCTTAGCTAGTTGAATAAACTACCTCTTGGACCGTTACACGGAGGGTTAGGAAAGGTAAGTCGTTTCTTTACCCAAAGGAATTCAAAAGTAAATTCAAAGATAATAGGGTTCGAAGAAGTAGTCATAAGAGTTGAAGCTTAAGCTCGAATCTCTAACTAAGCTATTTAGTTTAATATTTAGTGTATAGCCTAAGCTATCTTTTATGTTAAATTTAATTACTATTATTATTAAGCAAGCTGTTTAGACTAAATATTTTCCATGGTATTTAATTCAAAAGTGAATTAAAACTATTTAATTTTAGGTAGGTTTAGGACTTAGAAGCCGATTTTAATATTACTAATTTCTTTATATTAAAAATTAAATAATTAATAATACTAAGTTTTCTTATAAGCGATAAAAAGTAATAAAATATTAAGTAAATAAGCTAAGGGTAGCTGAAGCTTTATACTGGGCATAGCCCATTATAAAAGTATTTTTTTAATTTTTTTTAAAAATTATATTTAATTAATATAAAGTAATTATTAATTTTTAATAATTATTTAAGTTATAAAATTATAAAATTTAATAATTTTTATAAAGAAAATATAATTATTTAATAATTTTATAATATTTTAAAAGTTTTTATTAATATTTAATATATTACTTGTTAAGTAATATTAATATTAAGTTAAGTTATAGCTTAACTTAGCTTAACTTAACTTATTAAAATTTTTAAGTTAAGTTTAACTTTTTAATTTAATTTAATTTATAAGTTTTTAAGCTTAGCTTAACTTAAAGTTATACTTTATAATTAATTTTATTTAAGTAATTATATAAAAATTTTAAATTTATATTAAACTTTATTAAGTAATTAAATTATATAATAAGTTTATTAAGTTAAACTTATAAGTTAAGCTAAGTTTAAAACCTTAGCTTAACTTATTAAGCTAAGCTTAAAATTTTAACTTAACTTAATATTAATATTATTATTAAGTATTTTTAATAAAAAGTTAATATAATAATATTATAATAAGTTTCTTTAAGGTAAATAATAATTAAATTAATTATAAAGTTTACTTTATATATATATATATTATAATATTTAATTTAATAATAATATTAAAATTATAAAAATTATTTAACTAGTTAAATAATATTATTTAAGAAAATTAAGCTTAATATTAGTATTAAGTTAAGTTAAATTTATAAGTTAAGCTTAGTATTAGTATTAAGTTAAGTTATAGCTTAACTTAGCTTAACTTAATTTACTAAAATTTTTAAGTTAAGCTTAACTTAACTTAACTTAATATTAATATTATTTAAAGTAAGTTACCTTAAATTTTTTTTAAAATTATAAACTTTTATTAATAAGTTTAAGTTTAAGAATTATTTTTAAATTAAATTATTTATTAACTTTTTATATTTAATAAAATAAATTATTTTTTTATTTATTTTTTAAGAATTAAATTATAATTTCTTAAATTTATTATTAAAAGAAATTTTAATAATATTTTTTATTAATAATAAAGTAAGTAATTAAAATATAAATAATTTTTTATAATTTCTTTATAAGTTTATTTATTATATTTTTTAATTTTATAAAGTAAATTTAAAAAAATTAATAAAAACTTTAAAAATTAAAATATTAAAATAATAATTAAATAAAGTAATTAATTAAACTTTAAATTTATTTTAAGAAATTATATTAAGTTTAACTAAGTATAATTCTTTAAAAAAATAGTTTAAATTTATTTTTATTAATTTTAATTTATAAGTTTTTTTTAAGTAAAAAACTTTATTTAAAAGTTAATATTTTTTAATATTTTTTATTTTAAAGAAATTTTATTTAATAAATTAATTAATTAATTTAATTAAGTAAATATATATTTATTAAAAAAATAATTAAAAAAAATAAAAAAATATTAATTAAAAATAAAAAGCTAGCTATATAAATTATATAATAATAACTATATATACTATATAATATATATTATAAAAGTAATTTATAATAATACTTTTTTTTTAATTAAATTTTAAAAAAAAATTATTTAATAAGTTAAATTAAAGTTTTAAACTTAACTTAACTTATAAATTTAATTATTTAATAAAGTTTAATATAAATTTAAAACTTTTATATAATTACTTAAATAAAATTAATTATAAAGTATAACTTTAAGTTAAATTAAACTTAAAAATTTATAAGTTAAATTAAGTTAAAAAATTAAGCTTAACTTAAAAGTTTTAATAAATTAAGTTATAACTTAACTTAATACTAATATTATTAAGTTAAAAAAAAATTAAAAAATTTTTATAAAACTTTTAAAATATTCTTTATGTATTTTATTAATTTTTATTATTTATTATTTTAAGTTTAATTTATATTTTTTTAATTTAAAGTTATAATATATATAATAATATTATTTTTATTAACTTATAATAAATAAAGTAATAAATTTAATAATATAAATAATTAAAAAAATTAAATATAATTATAAAGTAAAAATAAGTATTTTTATATATTTAATTTTTTTATATTATTTAATATTTTTTTATAGTATATTAATATACTTTATTATATAACTTTATATTTATTTTATTTTAATATTATATTATAAAGTTTTATTTTATTAAGGTATTATAATTGTATTTTTTTATAATTAATTTATAATATTATTTTTTTTAATATTAATATTAAGTTAAGTTATAATTTAATTTAGCTTAACTTAACTTATTAAAACTTTTAAGTTAAGCTTAACTTCTTAACTTAACTTAATACTTATTATAAGTAAATATAAAGTTAAGTTTAAGCTTAACTTAACTTAACTTAATATTAATATTATTTTTTTTAAAGTTTTTATTTTTTAAAAATATATAAATAAATTATTATTTATTTTATTATATAAGTTTAATTTTTTTATAAATAAATTTAAAATATACTTTTAATATATTTTTTATAAATATAATAAATATATTAAAAATAAGTATTTAACTTTTTATATTAAATTTTTTTAATTTTTTTAATTTTTTATATTTTTATTATTTTTTTATAATTTATTTTATATTATAAATATATTAATAAATAATTTAAAGTATTTAAATTATATTTATTTAAGTTAATTAATATTAATATTATAAATTATTTTATTTTTTATATTTTTAAGTTAAAAGTTTTAACTTAGCTTAATTTATAAGTTTAACTTAATAAGTTTAATATATAATTTAATTATTTAATATAATTTAAAGTTAATTTAAAACTTTTATTTAATTACTTATTTAAAATTAATTATAAAATATAACTTTAAGTTAAATTAAACTTAAAAATTTATAAGTTAAATTAAACTTAAAAATTTATAAGTTAAATTAAACTTAAAAATTTATAAGTTAAATTAAATTATAAAATTAAACTTAATTTAAAAATTTTAATAAATTAAATTAAGTTAAGTTAAGCTATAAATAACTTAATATTAATATTAATAATTTAATAAAAACTTATATTAAAATTAAAGTTAATATTTATATTATTAAAAATAATTAATTATTTTATATATAAAACTTTTATACTTTTATTATTAAAAATAATTTTTTAATAAATATAATTTAAAAATATTAAAGTATAATTTTATTATTATAAATAAATTAAATAAAAAAAGTTTATTATTTATTAAAAACTTAGTTAAGTTAAATTAATTTATAATTATAAATAAATAATATTAATTCATTATTACTTTAAAGAATTTTACTTTAAGTTAAATAATTTAAAATTTAAGCTTTAGTTTTTAAGCTTTTATTAATATTAATATTATTATATTAAATATTAATAATTTATTAAATTTTTAAATATTTTTTAAAGTATTATTTTATTTTATTTTATTAAGTATTAAGTTTATTTTTTAACTTTTTTTAATATTAATATTAAGTTAAGTTATAGCTTAACTTAACTTAATTTAATTTATTAAAATTTTTAAGTTAAGCTTAATTTTATAATTTAATTTAATTTATAAGTTTTTAAGCTTAATTTAACTTAAAGTTATACTTTATAATTAATTTTAAATAAATAATTAAATAAAAGTTTTAAACTAGTTTTAAATTATATTAAATAATTAAATTATATATTAAGTTTATTAAGTTAAATTTATAAGTTAAGCTAAGTTAAAACTTTTAACTTATTAAGTTAAGCTTAATTTTATAACTTAACTTAACTTAATATTAATATTAATATATTTTATAATTTAAATATAAATTAAGTATTTTAATTTATAGTAATTTTTTTAATATTTTATTAATTTTTTAATTATTATTAATATTATATTATATATAATAATATTTTTTTTAATTTTAATAATTATATAATAAAGTTTATAGTAATTTACTTTTATAATTAATATTAATATTAAGTTAAAGTTATAGCTTAACTTAACTTAACTTAACTTATTAAAACTTTTAATTTTATAACTTAACTTAATATTATAATAATTTAAAAAATAATTTATTTAATTAATTAAAATAACTTAATAAATATATTAAATATATAAAAAAAAATAATAATTAACTACAATAGCTTTAAATTTTATATAAAGTTTTTTTTTTTTTAAACTTTTTATTAATTATAATAAATTTATTAATATAAAAGCTTAAATATAAAAATTTAAGTTTTAAATTTTTAAGCTTAATATTATTAATTTTTAAACTTAATATTATATTAAAAATTAAATAATACTAAGTTTTTTTATAAGTAATAAAAAGTAATAAAATATTAAATAAATAAGTTAAAAGTAGCTAAAGCTTTATACTAAGTATAACTTATTATATTACTTTTTTTCTTTAAGAAAATTAAGTAATTTTTTTTTTATAAATAATATAAAATTATAAGTTAACTTATGTTAATTTAATATAATTATATTTTATAAATTATTAAATAGTTTTTATATTAAATAAATATACTTTTTTTATTTTATTAAAGTTTTTAAATTTTTTTAGTATAAATATTTTACTTATAATATTTCTTTTAATATTAATATTAAGTTAAGTTATAGCTTAACTTAGCTTAATTTAACTTGCTAAGACTTTTAAGTTAAGCTTAACTTAACTTAACTTAACTTAATGTTAATATTAATTTCTTTAATATTATATTTTTTTATTTTATTAATTAATAAAGTTATTAATTAAATATTATTTTAAACTTATAATAATAAAAAATTCTTAAAAATTTTTTTAAAAAATATAATATAAAAAATAAAGTAAATATTAAGCAAAGTATTTAATTAATAAATATAAAATTTAACTAGCTTTAAAATAATATATTTAATATTATTTTAATTAAGTTTTTAAAATAATTAGTTAGTTTAAATATTTTTTAGCTTTAACTATACTTTATTTTTTACTTTAAATTATTTTATAATTTATTATTAATAATTAAAAATTTTTTCTTAATATTTTTAAATTATAATTATAATAATTTAAATTATTTTAATAATTTTCTTTAATTTAAAAATTAAAGTTTCCTTTTAAGTAATAAAAAAAAATTAATATTATTATATTATAAAAGTTTAAATAAGTTAATTAAATTAACTAAATTTATATAATATTTATATATAGTAAAAAAAAAGCTTATTTTAATAAAGGTAATATTTTAATTATTAATTACTAGTATTACTATAAGTAATAGCTTTGCTTAACTTTTTATTAATATATTATATAAGCTTTTAAATATTTTTTTATAATTTAATATATTTTTTTAATAGTTTTATTAATTTTAAAATAATATATAATAAAAAGTTTTTAAGTAATTTAAAGTAATTAATATATTTTTTTCTATATAAAATTAATAAATTAAAGTTTTTAATTAAATACTATAGCTTTAAAAAAGCTATAATATTAAAAAAAATACTAAATAAATTTAGCTATAATATTTCTAATAGTAATAATACTTATAAGTTTAAAAATTATTATCTTAAATAATTAATTAATAATAACTATAATATTAATTATTTCTTTAAGTTTTAAAGAAAATAATTTAATTATAAAATTTACTAATATTTTAAACTAAAAATATTTAAAAATAAGTAAAAGTTTAAGTAATTCTTATTACTTCTTTTATTAAATAATTAATTTATTATAAATATTATAGTTTTAAAAAAACTACTTAATATTTTAATTAAGCTTTAGCTAAGTAAATTACTTAGTAATTAAATTCTAAGTTATATTTTATTTAAAATACTTAAATAAATAAAAATTATAAGTTTTTTAAATAATTTAAATTTATAAAAGTTTAAAATAAGGAATTTATATTTAATTCCTTTAGTATAAGTATTTTTTATTATTAATTAAATATTTAAATAAAAATATAAGTAATTTTTAATATAGTAAAAGTTATTAGTTTTTATTTAAAATTACTTGTTAAATTAATTAATATTATTAATTTATATTTAAAGTATTATTTTATAATTAATAAAAAATTTTATTTATAAAAAATTTTTTAAAAGAGTTAAATTTATACCTTAAGGAGTTATTAGTTTAATTTTAATTTCTCTTTATAATAAATTTAACTTTAATACTTATTAACTTAGTTAAATTAAGGTTTTTTAAATTCCCTATAGAATTTAATATTATTATATATTTCTTAATAAATTTTAATAGTTAAAAATACTTTTTTATTAAATAAAAATTCTTTAAATTCTTAAGTATATTTTATTTTTATTAAAATAAAGTATTAAAAATTATAATTTCTTTATTAACTTAAAACTTTAAGTTAAAGCTATACTTTATTAAAACCTTTATTTAATAAACTTATTATTTATTAAGCTTTTATTTTTTTATAAAGAATTTAAAGTTTTTATAATTAATTAAAATATTAAAGTTAAAAATATTATAAAGTTTATTATTTTATTACTTTAAGTAATATATAATAATAAAAAATTTCTTATTATAAATAAAGTAATTATATTTTATAAAAGTATTTTTCTTTAAAAAAAATAATTAGTTTTAATACTTTTTTATTATTATATTAAAATAAAGCTTTTTTAATAATATATTTTAAAGAATTTATTTTTAAAATAATTTAATAATTAAAGTTTTATTAAATTAAAATTAATATATTAATAAATATAATTTTTAAAGTTTAAAATACTTTTTTATATATAAAAAACTATTTAAAAAAAATATTCTTTTTAATTAAAATAATTAATAATATTATAATATTTAAAAACTTAAGGATAAAATTTTTATAATAATTTATAAATTTAATAAAGTCGTGTACTTTTTTTATTATTTTTAATTATTTTTAAAACTTAATAGTTTTAATTTTTTTAAAATTTATATATATTTTAACTTTAACTTTAATTATATAATTAAAATATTTAATACTTTAAGCTTTAAATTTATATTTATTAATATTTATATAAAGTTTAATATTTAATAATTTTTAAAAAATTAATTTTATTTTTTTTTTATAATTTT